>PVJH01014870.1:0-55345 GCA_004026705.1 Nesogale talazaci | reverse complement strand
CAGACTGACTGAAACATCTTTCTCTCACAGAATTGTTGGTAGGTTCAACCTGTTGAGTACCTTAACAAAAGGTGTTGAAAAATATAATTGTCATTACCCATTCATAAAGAAAGGGGAAAAATACCCAGGATATTCGAAATAAAAAGAAACTTCCTATACCTGATAAAGAGCCTTTAACCCAAACCCACAGTAAATGTCATACTTTGTGGTTAAACTCTAGAAACACATTAAATTCAAGACAGGGTTTTGAATTTTCATTTATCCAATGAAATTACTTCTGCATAGCAACTACTGGGACACTCTAGACAATACAAAGATTCAATGACAAGAAATAAGCATAAGAATAAATGTATAAAAAGAAAAGAAATAAGCAGTACAATTATTGTAAAGAGGCACAACTGTTATTTGAAGATGGTATCATTGTTTGTATGCAAAATGTAATAAAATCCAGACAAATCACTTGGAAAATATATATGTTTTTTTGGGGCATCACTGCCCTCTTGTGGGAGTAGGAAGCCTAGCCTTGCTCCTGGAGAGCTGCTGCTGAATTTGAACTGCCAACCCAGTTGTCGCAGTCCCACACACAACCCACACTCAGCCCGAAAGTATTTTTTTTACAGTTTGCTGGAAATAAGATTGACTTTCAAAAATGATTAATGAGAACTCTTTAACAGTAATTAAAAATAGAATATGCTATTTTAAAATTGTCATTCAATGTACATGCTATTTAAGGAAAAATTAACAAGTTATTTAATATTTTCATGGGACAAAACAATCAAACTATAAAAAGTCAAAGATATTTTTCCCCTGGGATCCCAGTGCTCCACTGAAAAGTTAAAGATATTTTAATGAAAATACAGGGTCAATATCACGAGATGTACTGTAAATGTTATCAACCTACAAATTTAATGCAATTCTTTTTTTTTTTTAGGAGTTTACGTTTATTCTGGTGAACCAAGTCCTGGCCTCCCCCCAACAGTCCAGGCCGGTCTTCCCAAGGGGCCCTGCCCCCTCAGAGGGTCACCCCTCCTTCCTGACCCCAGTTCCCACCTCTCCCATTAAGAAGCGGCGACTTTGGGTGAGGGGCTCCTCCAGGTACTTCACCAAGGCCTGAGCCTTGGCCTTGAGCATTCTAAAGCCCACTGTCTCCTTGGCATACATACAAAGCAGAAGGTTGGTCACTCGGTTGACGGCCACGCAGCCCTCTATGCAGTCCATGAGGATGAATTTGAGATTGTCTTCGTTGAACACTCGGTTCCCGTTGCGGTCATAGGCGGCCCAGATGTTACCGGCTATGACCGCGGTGACCCGAACATCTGTGTCTCCATAACCCAATAGGCCAGCAGGGGATCCCTCGTTATTGGACGCCTCCAGTGTTGGCCTGGCTTAGCACCTGGGTCAAAGCTTTGGGGCGCTGCATGCCTGCCGCTCCAGGCGCTGACACTCATGTACTCGGCCGCAACATAACATAACATAACATAACATAACATAACATAACATAACATAACATAACATAACATAACAGAAAATTTTCATGGCATTTGATGACTTATTCTAAAATTCTTATGCAAGAAAATGTTAAGAACAAAGTAGGAATGGGGCCTTGCTCTCTTAGATGTCAAGAAACGAATGGAGCGCGGTGGGGGCTGACTTACCACAGGTCTGGAGACATAGAACTGAATATGCTTTGGGGGACTCTAGGGGTGGAAGAGGGTCTTTTGTCGGCATGCACCAGATTGAGCACATTGACTTCAGTGTCTGAAGGCACTCTGGGGACCCAGGTCAGGTGTTGTGTTGCATTGGGACTCTGCACACAGCAAGTGTCCAGAGGATGCACAATGAGATCCCACACAGGAATTCTGCTGGATGAACTGAACTCTACCTCAGATGCACCTAGAACTTGAAGGCTTAACCCAGCAAATACAAGGTGTCTAAGGAAGCAGAAGATAGTTTTACTAATTTTGGGCAACTGTTGGTAGGTGGACAAATAAGGTCTTGGTACATCAATACATGTTGTATTAAGATATGTAGTATTATGGTAAACCTGGAATGGTCATTCTGATGTATTTGGTTTTTATTTGTTCATATCAGGCTATCTCAGAGGTGCTATGGAGTGGGGGATTACCCTCTTGAATTTGTGAAATAAGTTTTATTTTCTGTTTTTTGGGAAATGAAACCCAGGACTGAAGAACCTATGGGATAACAAGTAGAACAAAGGATTGGGAAGGGGCTGCTGGGGGTAGTGAATAAAAGGGGGATGATGACAAAGTACACAGTAAGATATAGGATGTTTGTGAACATATTGTGGAAGCAATGATACGATTCTGCTTGATGAGAAAGAACAATGATATGACATGATATTTGGGTTAATTCCCAAGTAAGAATGAATTTTAAAAAATCATTTTATTGGGGGATCATACAACTCTTATCAATACATACATACATACATTGTATCAAGCACATTTATACATTTGTTGCTATCTTCATTGTCAAAACATTTTCTTTCTACTTAAGCCCTTGGTATCAGCTCCTCATTCCCCCCCCTACCTCTCCCACCCTCCCTTACTCACCCTCTATAATTTTTAAATTATTTTTTCATGTCTTTAACTGATGTCTCCCTTCACCCACTTTTCTGTTGTTCATCCCTTAGAGAGGGGGTTGTATGTGGATAATTATGATCAGTTCCTCCCCTCCCCCCATCATTCCCTCACTTTCCCTTACTGTCTTGGTATTGCTACCCTCATTATTTTATCTGCCCTCGATTTCCTGTGTTTCCAGGTCTTATCTGTACCAGTGTACATCCTCTGGTCTAGTTGAATCTGTAAGGTAGAATTGGGAAAATGATTGCAGTGGGGAGGAAGCATTAAAGAATTAGAGGAAAGTTGTATGTTTCATTGGTACTATACTGCCGCCCTGACTGGCTCATTTCCTCCCCGAGATCCTTTTGTAAGGGTATGCCCAGTTTCCTATAGATGGGCTTTGGGTCTCCACTCTGCACTCACGTTCATTCAAAATGATATGATTTTTTGTTCTTTGACATCTGACACCTGATCCTATTGACACCTCATTATCACAGGTGCTGGTGTATTTCTTCCATGTGGGCTTTGTTGCTTCTTCACTCGATGGCCACTCATTTACCTTTAAGACTTTAAGACCCCACACACTATAGCTTTTGATAGCTGGGTGCCACCAGCTTTCTTCGCCACATTTACTTTTGCACTTGCTTTGCCTTCAGCAATCATGTTGGGAAAGTGAGTATCATGGAATACCAGGCTAATAGAACAAAGTGTTCTTGCCTTGAGGGAGTACTTAAGTAGAGGTCCAATGTCCATCTGCTACCTTAATAATGAACCTATAAATATATATAATAGATCTATTTCCCCCTTGTCATATATAAGAATATTACATATGTACATACCCGAATTTGGACCTCTGTAAATGCCCTTTATCTCCTAGTTCTTTCCTTTATTTCCCCTTTTAAGTAAGAATACATTTAAAAACCAAACAAGCATAGATCCAAGAATGCTTTGGAGGCTCACACTAAATCCCAGCTCCAAGTTAAGGACAATTAGTTCTCACATCATGGTCCTGCTACATACTCATCTCCAGGAAGGAAACACAAAGGAGATGGTTTTCTACACGGTGGTGATGAAATTAAATTGTTCCGGCTGTCAGATAAAAAAAAAATCTGGGGTCTTAAAGGCATGTCTCTGGACAAGCAGCCATCTGAGTGTTTAATCAACTAAATTCGCATGGAAGAAGCACATCATCATCAGTCACTGAAGGATTGATGAAACATGTAATCTGAAGTTGAAGGAGTCACTAGTACCAGAGCCTAAAGCCTTAGAATCCAGTTTGCTATGAAACTCAAGATTCGTTGGTGAAACTGTACAGGAAATAAACCTCTGGTTAAATCTCTCTATCCACGATTGAGGGAGAGAGGGAAAGAGGTCACTAATCAGAATTCATTGGAGAGTTGACCACAGACTCTCAAAGGCATAAGCCTGACTTGAACAGATAAAACTGTAAGCAGATTCCCCTTATGGTGCATGCTGGACCTGATCTGGTTTCCAAAATCTTATCTATTTGGGGGTTGTATTGTTTTGTTTGGCTCTTGATTACACATATTAAGAGGTATCTCAGGAGTGCTTTGTCACTGGGATTACCAAGGTTGCCGTTGCAGTAATTAATTTTATATTTTGGGGTGTGTGAAAACCAGGACTGATAACCCTAAAGAGGCAGCAAGTGAAATAAGGGTTTTGTGGGGAGGTGAAGGGCACAGAGGTGGTCGAATCATGGAGGGGGTGATAATATCAAGGAGTCCACATAGAAAAAGAATATTTAGAAACTTGTGATAGCAAATGTACAATTCTGCTGGAGTGATTGAACTATGGAGTGATTTGATATATTTATTAATCCCAATTAATAAAAAAGAATAATTAAAATCTACAGAGTTAAAACAGTGTGGCATTTTGCAGGGTTAATAAAAGATTGTTTTGACAAACTTGAGGGCTGAGAAATAAAATCAGAGCATATGGGCATTTGATGTATGCTAGAAGAGGCTTCATAAGCCACAACCTGTTGGGATAATTGACTCTCCATATTGAAAGGAAATAACTTAAAATTACTTCTTCTGTATAAAAATATTCCTATGTAGATTAAAGACCTAAACAATTTTAAGAGATAATACGGCAGGATGACTCTATGATTCTTTGTAAAGGGAAGGGAGATATTTTTAAATAGATGGGAGGGAAGGCAAGGAGGAAAATAATAAAGAGAAAATTGACTAAAGCACATCAAATTTAAAATGTTTGCATGACGAAATTTAGGGAAACTAATATTACAGAGGAGAAGATACTTTGCAGCTTGTATGACAATTAATTAATGGATTTTTTGGTATAAGTTTACATAAGTATGTAAGTAGAAATTTTGAATAAATATTTGTATAAGACAAACAAGCCAGTATATAAATGAACTTTTTCTCCTCTGTGGGAGAGGGATAATGCTGCTGCCATGAGGTGGTATTCAGCTGATTCGGAAGTGGAAAGGCTCCATGTCCACAGAGGCCTGTGCCACCCTCCCAAATGTATGTCTGGACCCATTTTTGCAGCTACAGTGTCAAACTATCCCTCAGAGAATCTTCTTTTTTTGGATACTCTCTTTTGCCAAACATGATGTCCTCTTGTTTGATACTCTTTCTGATCTGAGAGGCAGTGCTAATAATCATTATGTATCAAAAACTTACTGTATTTTTGGCTCTGCTCTGGTAATATTCAGCAAATCACTTTAAAAATGCCCAAACCACAAAACTCTAAAGTCACTGTTGTTGAGTCATTTCTGATGCACACTGATGTTGTAGAACACAGTTGAACGACACCCTAAGGTTCCTGAGACTGTAACTTTTCATAGGAGCAGAAAGTCTCATCTTTCTTCCATGAAGCAGATGCTAATTTTGAACCTGGAATTAGCATCCCAGTGCTTACTCCATCATGTCACAGGACTTCATGTTAAATCTCTTACATTTAATCCTATGAGATAATATTTCACATTTTACAGGCAAAGCAATTGAGTCACGCAGAAGTCAAATAATGCACTCAAGTACACACAGCTATCAAGTGACAGTTCTGGAACTGGAATTCAGGCCGAGTAGCTCTATAGTGAAAGTTGAAGCTGGAAATTATTTTTCTTATATAAAAATCATTTCTGGATAAATTGAAGACCTAAATATTTGAAAAATAAAGTTTAAAGAAAATGTGGGAGAAGTGTGCCTCTCAAAAAATTCAAATTATCCAATTGAATAATAGGCAAAATATTTGGGCAAGTAAATTCACAGAAAGGAAAGCTGTGGATACAACTAAATATGAAAATAGGCATAACCTCACAAATGAAAGGAAATGCAATTGATAGCATCGATAACAAAAGTCACTCAATGGAGAGGCCAAATATTTTAAAATCTGTGAAATACTGATATGACCAAGTTTGGCACAATAGGAGCTCATAGTTCCTATTGAAGGGAATGTGAACTAATACTATTTTGTGAAACAGATTAACAATTAACACCTGTATACTCAGTAATTAAATTTTCAGGTATCTACACGTGCAAATAAGATGCATTCAATAATGCCTGTTATATTGTGTGTGCATATAGAAACAATTGGAGGAGTTTAATATATTAATATGATATAATTCTACTTGACAATGTAAGGATGTAAGAAGATGAACAATAATTTCAAAGGGCAGTTTGAAAAGACAAAGTCAACTACTATGACAAAATATGCAAGAATCTAGAATGAGAAAACCAATGGGGCGGAACATACGCAGATACTCTCAGCATATCTGAAACTGAAAGAACTCAAGGAAAATTTAAAGCCTTGAATTGCAATTTTGTAAGATTCTACAAGCAGAATATTGAGTGAGGCAGGAGGCATCGATAACATGGAAAGGGTACACAGAGTCACTGTACCAAAAAGATTAGTCAATATTCCACCAGCTCAAGAATCAGCATATGAGCAAGAACCAGTAGTGTTGAGAGAAAAAGTTCACACTTCCCTGAATTCATTTCACCGAAACCAGCCACCATGAATTGACAGGATAACAACTGAAATATTTTAGAAAGCTGAAGAAGTACTGTAAGCACTCACTGGATTATGCCAAAAAATTTGCAAGACAGATATCTGGTCAACTGACTGGAAGAGATCTGTATTTGTGCCCACTGCAAATAAAGATGACCCAACAGAGCGCTCAAACTATAGAACAGCATCATCAATATTACACACAAGTAAAATTTTGTATAAGATCGTGGTTGCAGCAGCACATTGACAGAAAAATGCCAGAAATACAGACCAGATTTAGAAGAGGACCTGGAACAAGAGCTATCATTGCTGATGTCAAAAGGATCTTGACTGAAGCAGAGAACACCAGAAAGATGTTTACTTGTGGTTCATTGTCTATGCAAAGGCATTTGACTGTGTGGACCATAATAAACTGTGGATAACCTTGAGGAGAATGGGAATTCCAGAACTCTTCATTGTGCTCCTGAGGAACTTGGACCTGGATCAAGAGTTAGTTGTACAAACAGAAAAGGGGAATACTGCATGGTTTAAAATCAAGAAACATATATATTAGTGTTGTGTTCACTTACCATACTTGTTGAGTCTATACTCTGAGCAAACTATCTGAGAAAATGGATTATATGGAGAAGATTGTATCAGGATTGGAAGAAGGTTTATTAACAACCTGTGATATGCACCTGACACAATCTTGCTTGCTGAAAGTGAGGAGGAATTGAAGCACTTGTTGAAGAGATGAAGGATTGTAGGCTTCCGTATAGATGGAAACTCAATGTAAGAGATGCCAAAACCCACTCACCTGAACCAATAGTTAACATTATCCATGAAACGGATGGCATTGTCAAGGATTTTGTCTTACTTGGATCCAAAATTACTGCTCATGGAAAACTCAATAAGATTAATTGACATGGGGCTGAGCCTCGGTGGTGTAGTGGTTGTGCACGGGACTGCGACCCACTGGGACGGAGGTTCAATTCCAGCAGTGGGGCTGGGCCTCCTACTCCCACCACCGGAGAGCAGTGATGCTCCCCCCCCCCCCCAAAAAAAAAAGATTGATTGACATGATGGTTGCAACAGTGGGCACCAATATAGCAAAAAGAAATGAAGATGGGACAAAACAGAGCACTCTCTCATTCCATTGTACCTGGGATTGCTATGAGTCAATTACTAAGGGCACATAATGGCAAAAAAAGCATATCACAATAAAACCACTTGCATATTTTCAGGACACAAATATATTCTGTACAGATTATGCCACACATTTATACATGGGATTGTATAATGGGACTGTAGGACATACATAAGTTGTATAACCACATCCTTAATGTGTTTTTTTTAATTAAGGAGATATGCAATGAAAACATGGCAACTCATTAATTCTGGTGTAGGTGTCTGAGCATTAGCTCATTACTCTCTGTACTTTCTGTGCATTTTAAGTACTGAAAACAAAAAAAAGTGAGCAAGAAAGATGATCAAGACACAGTCCTTGTTTACAAATAGCGCATCTCTTTTCATTCTTGCATAGATTTCTGAATGGACACAGTTTCCTATGAAAAATTAAACACACAAACCAGTGTAATATTGTTTACCTAAAGTTTGTAGTCTGTCTCCCTGGGATTCCACATTTCCTCTATGTTTGGGAGATCACTCAGAACTGACAAGTCACTTAAAGATCATCTAATCCGCACATGGAGAATCTTGAGGACTTACCAAGGTAAATCAAAAAGTATGCTACCAGTGTTCTTGTTCACCCCTTTCTGGGTTAATTCAAACAACCATACATAAACATGTTTTCATGATCAGTGGATTGTTTTAATGCAGACAATTTCTTTCAGGGATGCAGCTGTTGGATTTGTTGTTGTCCAAGCAGCTTCAACTCATACTGACTGTGTGTACAACAGAACAACACACTACGCATTCCTGAACAATCCTCACAATTATGCCTATGTTGGAACCAATTGCTACGACCACTGAGATCATTGGCTTAACATATAGACTTTCAGTTAGTTGTACTGTAGTAACTTGCATGTGTCAGTACTACACGATGCTATACTCCCTAGTATGTCAAATAGTAGCAAGGTAATCAATGGTCAACAGATTTCAATGGAGTTCCCAAACTAATAATGGTATACAAAGAAGTATCAGGCTGTCCACTTCCAGGGGATTGGCCACTGAAGTCCTTACGAATAGCAGAGGAATATGAACAGATATTGTACTGGAAGATAAGCCTCTCAGAATTGAAGGCACTCAAAATGTAACTAGAGAAGAGCTGCTTCCTCAAAGCAGAGTCGATCTTAATCACAGATATGGAGTAAATCTTTTGGGACCTTCATTTACTGATGAAGAACAACTAAAATTCATAAGAAACCATTACAAACACTCAATAATTGGAACATTCATGTAGAAATGCATCTAGGAAAATTGAAAGCCATCAAAATGAATTAAAATGCATTTGGATTGTTATCCTAGGCATGTGAGCTGACATGGCCATTTTGAATAAGACAATGATAATTCACTATGCTGGAAAGGACAAGTACAAGAGTAATTGCATCTTATTTACCTTTGAAGATCTATCTTGAAATATAGTACTCTCTATGATAGGATAATATCTACATGTCTACAAGGAAGACCAGTTATACAACTATTATTCAAATTTATGCACCAACTTTTAAAGCTAGAGATGAAAAAAATTGAAGAATTCTATTATCTTCTTCAGTATGAAATTAATCAAGTGCACAATTATGATGCATTGCAAATTAATCATAATTGAAATGTGTACACCGCAAACAAGGAGCAAGAATCAGCCACTGAAAAGTATGATCTTGGTGATAGGAATGAAACTGGATATCACACATTTGGATTTGCAAAATCAATGAATTCTTTATAAAAATACCTCCATTCACCAAATTAAAACAATTGTATACACGGACCTCACCAGATGGAATACAGAGGAATTAAGTTGACTACATCTGTGGGAAGACATAATGAAGACACTCAAAACCATCACTGAAGAAAAGGTCAAGGGCTAACTGTGGAACAATGATTAATTGCTCAGATGTAAGGTAATTAAGCCCACAAAAGAAAAAAGACAACATTCAGTACATCCCACTTGAATTTTGAGAATATTTGAAGAACAGATTTGATGCGGTAAGCACTAATGAATTGATGACTTGAAGGGATGTGGGATTACATGAAGAAGATCATACATGCAGAAAGCATTCATTAAATACAGGAAAGAAGGAAAAGACCAGAGAGGATTTCAGAAGAGAATTTAAAACTTTCTCCTGCTTTGAGTAGCTAAAGCAAATAGAACACACTAATGATGAAGTAAAAAAAGCTGAACAGAAAACTTCAAAAACAGCTCCAAATCAAAGCAGACTATTATAATGAATAAGCAAAACACATGGAATTAATAAAATATGCAAAAACATGGAATCAAAGGAAGGTGATTCAACAAAATGCAGATAGTACTGAAAAATATCATTGCTATGACATACAAGTAAAGTTTTGCTGGAAATATTTTTGAAATGATTGTAGCAGTACACATCCTCTTCTGAATCGATCTTGGATTTTTGGCAATTCACTGCTGATGCATTGCCTCAGCCATTTAAAAATTATTTTCAGCAAAAATTTACTTGGTTTGTTATTCATGATAACTTCTACATCATGTTGGGTTACCTTTCTTTGTAACGGGTACAAACATGGATCTCTTCCAGTCTGCTGGTCAAGTAGTTGTTTTTTTCCTTAGCATATAGAACACCTCTAATGTTGTATCCTTGAGTAGAAACATCTCAATTGCTACTCTGTCCATTTCTGTTGCCTGTTTTTCCAACAATGCACTCAGGGCAGCATGGATTTCTTCTGTCAATTCTATCAAGTTTTGATCAGCACTTGAAATGGTAGACTGCTGGTCAACTCCTTTTAGCCAAGTTACTCTGTGTGTGTTTTTCCATCTTCTTCTAATAATTCCTGCATCGTTCAATATTTTGTCCATATAATCATATGATATTATAACCCAAGGCTTATTTTTCCTTTAATTATTTCAGCTTAGAAATACTCATCAGTCTTTGTTTATTTCACTATAATATTTTGTTTTACTTCTCAAGCTTTGACATTTATTCAGTTATTTTGCTTCATTACTTTATCCTTTTGTTGTAACTTCTCTGCAAATTTTCTTCTGACATCCATTTTGTTTCTTTTCTTTATCTCTTGTATTTTATTAATCCTTTCTTTCTTTCTGTATGATTTTTAAGAAAACCATTTTATCAGGTCTCATATAGCAATCCCATACATCAATTGTATCAAGTACATTTGTACATATGCTGCCATCATCATTTCTAAAACATTTTCTTTCTACTTGAGTCTTTGGGATCAGTCCCTCTCTTATCACCTCCCTCCCTCACCCTTGTGGACCCCTGGTAATCTGTAAAGATGTTTATTTTCATATTTTACAGTTCACATTTCTGTTGTCTGTCCCCTTTGGGGGTGTTGTATGTCGATCATTGACCTTCCCCCCCCCCTTTATGTTCTTGATTTCATCACCCATCTGATCAGCCCTTTGGTCAATAGTATTAATTACACCAAACCTATTCTTGAGATCATCTTTAATGTAAAGTGGTGCAGGCTCAAGATAGTATTCTTGGCTTTTGGGGGAATTTCTTTTTTATTTTTAAGACTAAGCTTGAAAAATTGAACTATATGAACCATGGAAGGTCTGTTCCCCAGTTGACCCCTATATTTGTTAAGACTGAGAATATTGAGCTTTTCCATTATCCTTTTGCACAGATGTACTCGATTTGACTCTTGTGTAGCTCATGTGACATGATCCATGTGCTTTATCTCACTATTTCTGTTGTTGAAAAAAGAAATTTGCAACGAATAACTTTGTCTTGAAAATCTTACCGTGATATATGGCAGGCCTTTTTTTTTTTTTCAATTGTTGGTTCTTCCCCCTCTTCTCCTACTTCTGCATTTTAATCACCTGTAATTATCAATATATCTTCAATTTCCTTATCTTTGGCATTAGCAGTTGGTAGTCAAAATTGAATAATATGTGTACTAATGAGTCTTCCTTGTAGGTATATAGATTGTATCCTATCACTAGCAGAACTGAACTTCAAGATGGATCTTGAATATCTTTTCAATTATGAATGTGACACTGGACTAGCAAGGCATATGTTTATCTCATTCATGATGCTCAATATCAGTCCATTTCAAAGCACTAATTCCAATGACAAGGACCTTTATGCACGCATTTCATTTTTGACAACTTCTATTTTTCTTTATTCCTACTTCATACAGTCTATGTTACAGTAATTAGTCAATGTTTTCATCTGTTCATTTCATTGAATATTAGGAAATAAACATGCTGAAAACTCTGCTCCATCTATATCAGTAAAATTGACAACTTTCTTTCAGGAAGCTTTTCTCCTGTTGTATTTTGAGTGCCCTCCAACCTGACAAGTTCAGCAATAGGTAGATATAACCTGACTGCTATTTCTAAAGTTTAAACTGACAAATTTTCAGAAGTGAGCTTTTGAGTCCTCCTTCCCAGTCTGTTTTAGTCTGGAAGCTCTGCTCAGACTGTCCACCACGGTTGACCTTGCTGATTTTTTAACTACTGGTAGTTCAGAAGATCCAGTATGCCAGCAATATATACACCACTACAAAAGCAATTGGTGGAAAAGGGTGCTTTCAGCAAAAATGTCCTCTCAAAATAGTAACTTCTCAGGGGAGTTTGGGGAACAATTAAACATAGGGCAGGAGGTCATCTCAGAGGGCTATGACAACAATTTTGCAGTAATCCTGATAGATTTTCTTGTAGGACATATGATGATCACAGGAGCTTATGATCAAATTTTTAAAGAATTGAACATTTCTTTGGTGAAACAAACAATGCCATGAAAGTTGCAACAAGAAATTTCCTTTGTCCCCTTGCAACAATTCACCTGCTTATGTTCTGAATGTACCCAAAACAGTCTTACAAGAATTTCCTTGAAAAACCTCACCTCATTAACCCTACATTCCCAACCTTGTCCCTTCAGAATTCTTTTTGTTCCTCAAACCCAGAGAACAATGAAAAGAACATAATTCATGTCCTTTCAGGATGCCAAAACTTCCTTTGACATGGAGTAAAACAGAGGAGCACAAGATTTTTCAGTGAAAGGACAGGGAAATATGAATATGACCTTCAGAAATAAATAGACCTACAATGAGCATCACATAGCTTACAAACACAGTATTCTACAGAAAACTTGCAATGACGGAGGTCTTAAAATGTTGTGAGTAGCCAACTAAGCTTCAACCATTGATCTCTCTCTCTCTCTCTGTCCATAGGAAAAGGAATGAAGCAAATTGAAGATGCATGAAAATAATTAGTTCAATAGACTAATGGACTCTACAAACATCATGCTCCATTATTCTGGGATCAAAAAAATTGGATGGAAGCCATCTACAACTACCAAGAAACCACATGAGAAGGCTATGGATAGAGTGCGAAGGAACATGGACCCAACTCAAAATACTTCTCTTGGATAGATACTAGTGGAACTTCTGAGATCCGGGCCCTTAAAAGGATTTTAAGTGTGGAAATGAACGTGGCTCAAATTTTAACTAAACAATAGACTGTATTGTAAGGGCTAAGGAAGTAAAAGAGTCAAAATAGTAAAAAAGGGAGTAAGTGGGAAAAAACTGATTTGCTAATCTTCACCCAGTTCACACTTATAGATATCAATGCTCACTGCCATCAAGTCAATGGTGCCTCTGAGCAACCGCTCTGTGGGATTCTGAGACTCGAACTTCTTACCAGAGTATAAAAGTCCAGTCTTTCTCCCACAGTTTCCAATTACCAACCATGGAGCTCACAGCCCAACGCATAATTGCTACATCACCAGGACTCCCATATAGACCGTGATGGAGGATAGTATCAAGTCACAATAGTTTCACATTTTGATTATCTAGTTCAATACAATTATCTATAATTTGCTAGCCATTCTCTTGACTTAATTGAAATGTCATATAATTAGGAGAACTAGCTTATGACCAAGTATCATGTACAGCTAATGAATACTATAAATTAACCTCAGAATTTGTAATATAAAAAACACAGTGTGACCATTAGGGTTTATTTTGCCAACCTGGCTGATGAACACGTGTGGGATTCATTGAAGGCTAGAAAGATAACGGCGTGGCTAGCCTTGCCTGTCTTGTCTCTTGCTCTCTGATGGTCGGGCACATGTGTGGCTGCCTCAGCTAGTTCCCTGCCTCATTTCCTGCAAGCCATCCCTGAGGAGAAGCCACATGGGCCTTGACTGATGCAGAACTAGGTGCTAGAGAAGCCACGTGGAAACCCCTGCCAGTGCTGAGGCCTTTCCTTCTGCATTTGGCATCATTGTGCATGCTTTGTGAGATTGAGGAGGACTTTGTACATCAGTGTTGGACATAGGGACTAATGTTGGACTAATGTGGACAGCACTGGGTTGGGATGCTTTCTTAATGTACACTTACCTTTTGTATAAAACCCTCTCTTTTAAAATATGAATGCCTATGAATTTTATTTCTCTAGCCTACCTAGACAAACACACAAAGAGTAGGAGTCCATATCAAATTAAGATTATACATTGGTTTTGTATGACTCGTACATTGTAAATTGTTAAAACCAAATTTGAATATTACCATGTAGTGTGCGTATTCTGGGACTCTGACTCCACTCAATGGCAATGACTCTTGACTAGGCACAGTTATTTAGCTTCTCTAGCTTAGTTCTTATTTTCTGACACTAGCATCTCAGTATATTTCCACTGATTTTTCATTTTGAAAGGATTTTGGAGGAGGTCACCTAGGTTCCATTCAACAATCTTGATGACTGGATCTCTCAGTAGAGACCACTGTCCCTTGACATAGTCACACACTGTCTTCACTGCAGACGTATTGAATTTACCTAATAAATCAAGATACTTGATATTGACATGTTATTGCATGTTTTATTTTCTCTACACGTCTAGGAAACCTGATGGTGAGGTGCTCTTTGGGGCTAATCTGAATGCAGGCATTTCAAATCCACCAGTTGTTCTGTTGGACAAAGATGTGGCCATTGGCCTCCATAACTCTGTACAGCAATGGTTCTCAACCTTCCTCAAGCTGTGATACTTTAATACCCTTGCTCATGTTGTGGTGACCCCCCAACCATAAAACTGCTTTCGTTCCTACTTGATAACTGCAATTTTGCTACTGTTTTGAATCATGATGTAAATATCTGATAGGTAGGATTTAGTTTCTCTGTCACAAATTGAACATAATTAAAGTATAGTAATTAATCACAAAACAATAGTGATTTAATTACAAAATAAATTATATATTGTGAAATATTTATGTGTTTTTCGATGGTCTTAGGTGACCCCCGTAAAAGGGTCATTTGACCACCAAAGGGGTCATGACTTACAGGTTGTGAGAGCGGCTGCATAGCCTTGGAAACCCTAGGAAGCAGTTCTGTTCTTCAGAAGTGGTTCTATAGGATTCACGTGAGTCCGAATCAACTCATTGGATGTTGGCTTGGTTTCTTTCCTCTCCCTATGAACTGGTCCATCCATGATTTCTCCTAGGAACTCATTGCTTTCTAAAATGCTCTTTCACTGATTACTGAAGTCTAAATTAATGATCCCTTCTTGTGTGTTGTCTCTGCTTTATACACATGGGAATTATTTGTTAGCCATTCTCTTCTTTTATGTCATCAGCTTCTGGGGAAGAAATTATGTCTCCTTCTTTATTTCTTTTTCAACAGCAATGTTAATCTCAGTGGAGAAAGCTGAAACTTTCTACTCAGGTCACGAGTTGGTCTCAGAAACTCACAGGGGTAGTTCTCTCTTGACATATTGGATCCCTATGAGTCAGAATGACTCGGTGGCAATGACTTTGGTTTTTGAGCTTGGCACAAGCTTGGTGTTCAACAAATACTTGAAACCATTGGACATATTGCACAAATATGCAGTGTCCATCTTTCCATGATTATATAAACTCCAGACTGGAAGAGTTTTATTTTTCTGGTTCTCTTAGCCCTTCACATAATCACTCATAACACTGTAAAATGAAAAAGTTTGACTCAGAGGCAGATGATTGGCTTTGCACATCCACTGAACTGCAGAGTGGGACTTTTTGTGGTTTTTGTACCTTGAATGAAACTTTATAGAGTTTATTAGTTTTCTAGACAGACATTTGTGCGCATTGTGTTTCGTGACATCGATTCCAATTCCCTTGATACACACCACTCTTCCCTCTTCTTCCAAGTTCTCCATTTACATTTGTCCTTTTCTCTGATCCTTCTTGCCTGTTAAGCTTTGTTTTGGGGCAAATGATGTCCTTTTTGTTTCATACAGTATATTGTATTAAGAGTATATTGCTTCCTGGTGTTACTACCTAATTTATAGACTTGTCTATTATGTGATCAAAATTTGATCCCTGGAGGTAGGTTCAATTCCAAACATAAAAGGTGTCTTATGGCACAGTCACAGCACAGAGGGTTTCACTAGTCCCCATAAAATGAATAAGTCTGTTTGTGTCAGTCTGGGTAGATAGACTAGAGAAACAAATTAATGAACATATATATCTATATATATATATACATACACATACATACATACACACACACACATGAGATGTTTATATATAATAGGAATGGAACATCCCAACCCAGTCCAGTCTAAGCCCTTAAGTCTGATATTAGCCCATATGTCCAATACCAGTCTATAAGTCTTCAGATTCACGAGACACATGCAATGACATCAGGACAATCACAGGCCAGTGGATACAGGGTCTTGTGTATCCAGGGACAGTAGAAGCATCTCAGTGCTGGCAGGGACTGCTCTGTGACTTCTTGAGTGTCTCAACACTGGCAGGAGTCTCTGTGTGGCTTTTCTGGCTTCAGAGGTCTGGTTCTTTCAGGGTAAACCATGTGGTTTCTCATCTGGGATGTCTCACAGGGAGTCAGACTTGTGTCTTGCCAGTAGAGCATCCTCAAGGAACTGAGTCTCCCACCTCCCAGGGAAAAAGACCACCATATTTTCCATAATTCTCAGAGGAGGTCATACCCATAAAGAGATCTCATTGGTTTTCTCCAGATTGATGGGCTAGACTCCATCCCTATACTCTTAATCCTGAAATTGACACCAGATTAAGTGACTGTCACACTGTTTTTTTAATTTTAAATTTTTTGTTCTATATTTTTGTATCCAGGATTTCCTAGAGTGATCCACAATAGAGGTTTTTTTAAAAAAATTATTATTATTTTGTTTTGTCTCTGGGTTGTAGAGAAGGAAAAAATGCACAGAAAGATAAAATTTTTACTCATACACATATGCACACAAATATCTGTATATATAGGTGCCACTATATGTGTGCATAAATAAAAGAGCATTCCCTCCACACATTCCCAGCATATATACATCTTCTGAATTGCAAAAGGCACTCCAGTTTATTTGAAGTCCTGTACAATCTGTCTCACCTCCCAGGCAAAATTTCTTGTTAATTTCCTCTGCCTCTATAAATGTATGATTTATTTAACAAAACTTCCATGCATCAAATTAAACAACATTTGTTCTACCTAGAGGGATAGTTCGCTAACATCACAGCATTGACAGGCCTGGTTATGAAAGCTTTTGTAGGAGCTATGATCCGACTCAGAGTCCTAAGGACAA
Source organism: Nesogale talazaci (assembly GCA_004026705.1). Taxonomy (NCBI): domain Eukaryota; kingdom Metazoa; phylum Chordata; class Mammalia; order Afrosoricida; family Tenrecidae; genus Nesogale; species Nesogale talazaci. Next base: position 38,088 of record PVJH01014870.1, on the reverse strand, counting down.
ACAGTGTCTTCTTGACCATTCTCACTAGATATAATACATTATCTAGCCTAGGGGAATAAAGGAAATTTAATAAAAAACAAATTGTTGTAATAACAATGCATGTGGTTGTTAATTTTTTCTGCCATTTATGTCTTTTTTTGTCCACAATCCTTCTCATATCACAGTATTCCGTTCAAAATTAATTCTATTAATGGCATCTCTTTCCTTTCTTCTTCCTCACTTTTCCTTTGTCCTCTCTTTCTGTCCCTTCTTTTTCTTCCTTTTAAAATTAAAACATATATTTCTGTTGCTATATAGTAAATACCAACTAGCCATCTGTTCCCCAAATTTTCCATAGAAAAAAACATGACCCATTTCAGTCTGGAACTCTGGGAACCTATCCAAGAGGGATGAGAAATATATCATACCTGATCTCCCTTCTGCTCCTTTGCAATCCCAATTCAAATTAAAGAAATCATAAAAATAAGCTGCAAAGTAAGGAATCAATAAATTATTAAATATCAGCAATCAACATTCTTGTTAAGCTTGGAAGTATATACCATACTGTGCTAGTCTGGCTAGATTAGAGAAACAAATTCAAAAACAAGCATATGCATATAAAGGAGAGATTTATACCAGAGCAATTGTACATTAAGAAAGCATCCCAACCCAGTCCAGTTCAAAGTCATAAGTCTGATATTAGCCCATATGTCTGACACCAATCTATAAAATCTTCTTCAGACTCATGAAGCACATGCACTGACATCAGGAAAATCACAGGCCAGTGGGTGCAGAATCTTGTGCATCCAGGGATGGCAGAAGCATCTCAGCACCAGCAGGGTTCTCCACATGACTCCTCCAGTTTCCAGGGCTAAGGATCTGGTTGCATCCATGTGGCTTGTCCGGTTCAGGTAAGTAGGGTAGTTTCCTGTAATTTCTCCTCAGGGATGTGTCACAGGGAGTCAGCCTCGTGTCTTGTCAGTAGAGCATTTCCAAGAGTCTCAAGAGTGAGTCTCTCACTTCCAAGGGAGAAATACCACCAGATTTCTCAGAAGAAAGCCATGCCCACACAGAGGTCTCATTGGCTATCTCCAGATTGACAGACTAGACTCCATCCCTACACTCTTAATCCTCAAATTGACACCAGATTAGGTGACTGCCACACATACCAAATAAAGGACCGTTTACAACCAGAAGAAGGCAGATTTGTTTGATATGTGCTGAAAACATTTTTGTTTTATTCCCAGTTCCCAAATAGATCAGTCCCTTAAAGAGAAAAATGTCTTTGTTGCAAGAGACATTCTAGACACCCATCATATTTTGCTTCACAATGGAGCATATATATTGTAAAAGCTCTATCATTCATTTATACAGTCAACAGTTATTGAACATTTACATGGATAATTATAACATAGAGTATATAGATCTGCTCTTAAAATCCACTTAATGATAGCTGTATAACAAGCCACTTCAAATCTAACTAGTGGAACATATCTATTTTATTATGCTTATAGATTCTGTGGATCAGGAAGTCAGAGAGAAGATGGGGAGATTACATGACCATATTCCCCACCATACCTACTCAAGGGTTTCAGTTGTCAAAATTCAAGGCTGGGGTTGGCAATAGGACTGAGTGCAGATTTCATCTGAAAATGTATAAGAGCTTCAAAATGATTTTGGAAAATGAAATTAAGAGACAATAAAATTTTCTTCATAAAGTTTTGGAAGCCCTCCCCATCCCTCAGAATCAGCAGTCATATCCACATATCTGACAGCCAATATGATTACTGTTAGTGGGTCGGGACCTCATATGGTGTTATTGGCTGCTTTCCAGGTGCCTTCTTGTTGCTTCTAGGTTCCATCACAGCATGGTGGGATTAGATTTATTAAATGACTCCAAAGGAAAGTGCCCCAGTGAAAAGTTCTATCATAAATTTTCACCCTATCTCAGAAGTTGACCATGTCAACCTCCACCACACTTTATTAGTTATAAGTGACTCACAAGTCCAACAAGATTCAAGGGAAGAGGACAGAGCTCCACTTCTTGATGAATAGTTGGAGGTTGTGTCTACCTTTGGTAAATGCAAATGTTCATGGGTAGTTTCATAGTTAATGGAGCCAGGAGCCATTCAAGCAAATGAGTACATAACGGGTACAGTGTTATAATAGATGGCATTTTTTGTGTGCAATAAGTTACATGATTAATTATATCTGAGCATGTGAAAAGTCAGGAAAAGTTTCATAGAGGAGATGACTCCTGATGTGGAAAATAGACAACATGCAGACTGGTGTTTCTTTTGCTCTCTCAATTTCTCAGAACTCCTTTATGTTTCTTTCTTATAGAGTTCTGCAGAATTATTTGACAGTAACTGTCAGGATCATGTTTCTCTGTGGTATATGCTGTGTTCTGGTTTCTGTTTTTAAATAAATGCCTGTTTGGGAGGAGATGTATGTATGTAGTATATTATATTTGTGCTGAAGGATTTTTTAACTGTAAGCTTGATGGTATTATAGTTTATTCTGTAAGATTAGTCTTTCAACATTCGATAGTAAAAACGTTAGGCAATATGTACCACAGATTGCCTGTGAGTTTGGGTTTTTGAGACATAACTTACATCACTTTGTGAGTGTTAGCACACATGTTATATAGTTTAAGTAATTCTGGTACAACTACACATGTTTTTAGATATAGATATAGCTATATGTGCATGTATATCTGAAATTCCCTGACCTCTCGAGTGCTGAGTAAAGTCCTTCTGCTAATTGGAAAACAGGCTGAGATGGGATTAAATCATCTGCTTAGTGATGACTGCTATGGCATAGAGGAGATGAGACATCACATGGGCCAGATTAGGCAAACAGGTACCCCTTGGTCGATACAAGGTCAACCAGCCAGAATTTAAATGGCCCTTTCTAAGGCATATCCTTATCCTCCCCTTGCAGATGCTACCTCGGGGGTAACTCAAGCATTATCATAAGCTGGGCTGTGATGCCTGATTACCCACTGACTCACACTTTTGGATTTGACGAAGCTGTGGGATTTGTGGAAGTACCCAGACTGGTCCCCAAGGGGTCGAAACATTTTCTGACTTTCTTTAAGGGCAAGGTCAATCCTTACAGCTTTGAGGGGTTCCAAGGCAATGAGAGAGGGTATGGCATTTCTAGGTAGGAGTGCGAGCGAGCATATGTGTATGAATGTCCCTGAAAGCAAAAGGGAGCTTTGTTCGGCCTTTATTTACTTTGTGTTATTACAGGAACATCACTGTGCCACCCGTGCTGAGCGAGAGCCTCTAATTCAGTGGAAATGAAATTCCAACCCAGTGTGTGCTTAACTTCCCCAGCACAGTGAATCCATTTCTCTCTTTGTCTCTGTCTCATCTCCCTCTTTGTAGTGAAGTAGATGCACTGGGCAGAGATGCAGGCTGGTGGTGGGAAACTACTCTGGCAATTTCTGAGTGATGTTTGAAGAAATGAATTGAGTGGGATTGCCTGGGGCGGAAACACAAGACAGAGCACGCTTATAGAGTCACTGCTGGGTTTGGATTCGCTGCGCCCTGCTTATCTATGCAGATTCGCTTCTGTTCCAACACAGAAAGTAAAACATGCTCAGCCAGATGCTCCCTGGCTTATCACTCCATATTAACCCAGGAGCAATACAGGTTTTCAATTTCTCCATTCGCAAGTGCAGCGGAAACTGGCAGAGGCTGCTGGGTGGAGAGAACAATAAGCAGTGACCCCGACTAGCCACTAAAAATAGAGGCAGTATCCCATACAGGCAGGTGTTAGGTGAGGACCAGACCAAGAAATCAAGTCACCCCTGGTTGAAGCTCGGCAGCTCTGGACAGTTGTCTTAAGCTATTCATTCAGGCACACAGACGGGCTTGCTTTTGTTTCTGAGACTATGCCCATGCCATTAGCCTTTGCTGTAAAATTCTTTTTCCAATCCTTTCATCCACCCTCAGTTCCTCTTCTCATCTTTCTGACTTCGACCTGTCCTTCAAGTTTCAAACTTGACGCTACATTTCTATAAGAAGTTTTCCTCGACACTTCTAAGTTTGGTTAGAACTCCCTCATTATGGTAGGAAGCATATGACTATATGGAATTTTATACAATATTATTATAGTATACGATCGTCTAGTTACCTTTTTAAGATATGCTTGATACCCCTACTAGGCTTCAAGGTCCTTGAGAGCTGGAGCCTTGTTTCCTGGTGGTGCTGAAATAGAGTGATGGATTAATATGATCATGAAATGTAAACCAAGAGATACGATTAGAGTTAACATGCAAATAGATGTGTTGAAGGATGCAGAAAAGAATCAGACTTTAATAGGAATCAAGTGTAAACAAGGAAAATATTGCCCCAGTAATTGTTATGTGGGGGAAATTGCCACCTAGATTCCAATGACAGTAATGTTGCTGAGTAGGATATTTTTAGAGAGTAATATGGCAGTGTACATAAGAAGCTTGGAAAATATTTATAACAAATAGATTTCATAATCCTACTTGTGGGAAGATAAAGGAGAGGTCTTATGAGTGAATAAACCATATAGATGAAGGTGACTCATTGCGGAATTATTTACAATAGTGAGAACTTGAAAACTATTTGAGCAACATCCAAAACAAAACAAAAAGTAAAGCTATCAATTCCAATTTTGATGCATTGAGACTTTTAAGACAGAGTAGAACTGCCCCACAGGGCTTCCAAGGCTGGAGTCTTCTTATCAGTAGATTGCCGCCTCATTCTTTCTTGGAATATCTGGTGGTTTTGAGTTGCCAAATTTCAGTTATGAGTAAGCCTATTAACCAATGTACCACTTGGGTACTTTTGAGTGAATCCCTTGCCATGAACTCTGTTCTAACTCACTAAACTAAGTCCCAAAGACAAGTGAATACAGTGCTGACCATGATCCCGTGTGAGAATCCCTGTGCTGTGGCACACGATGACTGGACAGTCTGTTGAGAAACAGAAATTCAGACACTTTGTCCCTAATTCTGTGAGCAGTTCGCAGGAGGGAGTGCTGCACCCTATAAATGAGGAAACAAGAGCCTTTACAGAGGCAAACTATGCAATTAGCACAACACAGATAATTAAGCATACGCTTCATTGACCCGTTTTTATACTCATTTGGGGGCTGTTCTCTTTTTATTCGTGACTCTTAATTGTGACCAAAAGTATTTTATACCCATGGAAATGAACTAAATGGATTCATCTCTTCAAGTCTACTCCCACTGTGTAAATAATAAAACATGTTTTGTTGACCGTTAAGCTGCAGCAGCAGCAGCAGCAGCAGGAAAAAAGTCAAGAATCTCCAGTTGTGGTCTGTTTCCTCTGGAGATGGTGTAGGCATTCAGAGACTCTAGGTCTAGGGATTTAATAGTTCTCCTGGATTTTTATCCACAAAATCAGGTGAGGTTAGTAGAAAGACTGAGGAGTCTATTGAATCTATAATCCTTCATGTCTGGATCTGTTTATACAGCCACTCTGCCCAGGACTGCACCCATACAAGCTAAACACACCTATCACACTTGTTGAATTTGCTTTTTAAGCATCCCTTCAAACCAGTACACTCTGGGTCCTTTCTTCCATCAGAGAAATAAATAATGAAAAACACGATCAAACAAATATGTTTCCCTCTTTCTTATTTCAACATCTTATCTATTGACAGCACTGGGTTCCATTGAATCATTGCTTATTTTTCCTCTCATTTTCCTACTTGATAGTCACCCTCGTACAAAATCTCACATGCATTTTTGAAATGTGTACATGCCCTCTTTTCCATCCCCATGGTTTCCGCCCTCATCACTCTCTTCAGAGTTTCTCCAGGTCCAGCGAACTTAATCTGTCTTCATGCTTATTTTAACCTGATTTTATTATTCAAAATTTCTCAACCCTGTTTATTGCTTTCAGCATCGACCCTGACTTTTTCCTAACCTGGATTTTAAAGTTCTCTGTAATTCCTGCACACTAGTATTCTCCCTCAACCAACAATGGGAGAGCTCCTGTCTTCTCCACCTCTTTTCAGAATAATTTTTCACCTGTCCCTCAGAGCACCTTATTCACGTTCAACACAGGGTCCCAGGACCACCTTTCTGACCAGAGAAGCTGCCTTGGTTCTCTCTCTTTTTCTTTCTTTATAAAAAAAATGCAAAAAGTTTTAATCTGCATGTTAGGAATTATATTAAAATAATATTAAATCAACAAAAGTGAAATTTTTTTCTCTAAGTTAAAAATTGTTTCCAAGATTTTAAACAATAACCCCATGATTTGATTATTTCTATTGCTAACTTGGTTAGACCCTAAAACAACTAGCTCACTGTCATCAAGTCAGTTTTGAGCCATAGGGACCCTGTCGGAGAGCATATCTGCTCCTGTGGGTTTCTAAGATTGTATATTTTTACAAGAGTAGAGGGTCTCATCTTCCTCCTGCAAAGACGTTGATGGTTTTGAGCTACTGATCTTGTGGTTAGCAAATCAGTGTATAACCCACTATACCTCGAAGGCTTATAATTTCTTTTAAATATTGCATCATTGCAATATTGCAAGTCAATAGTTTTAACTAGAGGAGATATATATATATATATATATATATACACACATTTTTAGTGAAATATCTTGTGTTTATTTAAATTTTATTTTATTGAGGGCTCTTGCAGCTCTTATCACAATCCATACATATATCTATTGTGTCAAACACATTTGTGCATATGCTGTCATCTTTTTTTAGAACATTTTATTCTATTTGAGCCCTTGGTATCAGCTCCGTATGTTTCCCCTCTCTTCACCATGTCTCCTTAATAACTTATAAATTATTCCTTTTTTTTCCATGTCTTACACTGACCACTATCTCCCTGTATCCAATTTTGCTGTCTGTCCCCCTGGGGGGAGGAGTCATAAGTTGATTATTGTGATCAGTTCCTGCCCACCCCCCTCCACCTTAACCTCCTAGTATTACTATTCCTCTTATTGGTCCAGAGGGGTTTATCGCTTCTGGATTCTTTGTATTATGAGCTCTTATCTGTATCAATATACATTGTGGCAGTCATGTGCTTATGTCAATTACATGATTGAGATGTAGGGGTGGGTTCTAGCCTGTTAATCTGGAGATAGCCATTCAGTAGCCAATGAAGCCTCATGTGGGCGTGGCTTTCCCCTGAGACTTCTGGGAAATCTTACGATGTTTCCCTCATGGATATGAGACGCTATCTCCCCAGTTGTTTGGAGGTAGTCTCAGAGACAACAAGCTACGGACAAGACAAGATGACAGCTTCCCAGGAGCTAGAGGAGCTGGAGGAGAAGCCACATGGCCTTACCATGATGGAACTAGACCTCCAAAGCTGGTGAAGCCACGTGGAGATCCCTGCCACTGCTGAGTTGCCTCTACCACCACTGGATGCTGTTGATGGACCCTGAGCCCTGGAAGCAAGGAGTCATGGAGAGATACCCCTGCTAGCGCTGGTACTCTGCACCCACTGGCCTATGACTTCATGAGTTGGAAGGAGACTTTATAGACTGGTATCAGGCATATGGGCTAATATCGGACTTATGACTTTGAACTGGACTGGGTTGGCATGCTTTATTAATGTCCTATTTCTCTTGTATATAAACCATACCCTTATATCTATATGTGTGTCTATGAATTGTTTCTCTAGTCTACCTGGACTAACACATACATGTTCTGGACTAGCCAGATTTGTAAATTAGAATTGGGACCATGACAGTGGGGGTGGAAAGGAAAAGAACTAGAAGAAGACTGTGTATTTGACAGATGCTATATTGCACCCTGCCTGATCTTTCTGACAGGCGTTGTTAAATTGACTGCTGATGATTTTAGGTTTCCCCTCCCCTCTCATTTCCATAGATATGATTTTTGCTTTGTTTTGTGTCTTTGATGCCTGATACCTGATCCCATTGGGACCTCATGATCACACAGGCTGGTGTGCTCCTTCCATGTGAACTTTGTTTCTTCTCAGCTAGAAGGCTGCTTGATTATCTTCAAACCTTTAAGACCACGGACATTATATCTTTGGGGCCATCTCTTTCTCTACATGTGCCAGTGTGTCCTCATTTCTTTTAAGAACATCATCTTTTTACAGGGCACTAAAAAGTCTAACAATGTTGTAGAATCATGTTTCTTGGTCTGCTATCTCTCCTCCTCTTGGAGATTACTTCTTTGTTATGATTTCTGAAAGACTACATCTTTTGTCATGCTGAGTAATAAAATCAAGTCTTCTGACAAGTTGGAAAATTAATCTTCTTTATTTTGCCTCTAACCCCTGTGGTTTTGCTCACAAGCCTACTGCTTAAATACAAGTAAGGAAAATTAGTTTTATTAAGTCCATCTGAATTGAAGGAAACAAATCTTCAGTCCTGTAGCTCTCTGACCAAACTTCCCATTAAGTTGAATGGCTGGAATCTGATTGCTACAGAATAGTCTAAGGGGGTGGTTGGTGGTGGAGAGGCTTCTCTGCTTTCCCCACCCTCTTAACATCAGCCTCATAATTTACAGGTATGACCTAACTTCAGGGAGGAGGAGCATGTGGGGATATAGAATTATTCTGTCTCTTCTTCTTTTCTTCTCTTTGTCCTTCCACATTCCAGACCATGATGGGGCTGCCTTTGTCTGAGTCTTTAGATAGTTGTACCTTTTATGGATATTCAGCCTCTTCCAGCAACATTGTTGTTTTCCCTTTAAAATGTCCCATCTTCTATCCCTTAAGTAGGAAATCCTCAATTAGGGAAATAGTTATGACACTCAGCTGGTACTTGAAAGGTAGGAGCCTTGGGTCCACCGGAGAAACCTGGGCTGAAAGGGTGATGACTAATCAGCCATTAAAAACTCTATGGAATACAGCTCTCTTTTAATACACACTGGGTCATCAGGAGTTGGAAAAAAACTGTACTGCAAAGGTAAGTGAGCACAGGCAAGAGGAACTTGGTTTTCCCAATTTTTACCCTGCATCTTGGACATAGACCCATGTCCTTCCTCAGTGATCAGATGTGCCAGTTGTGTAAGATGTCAGTTTAGAATGGAATGAAAAAAAAGACAAAAGCATAGTTCTGAAATCTGTTCCTGGTGAGTGTGGTGCAGCTTAGAAGATACTCTGAGATCTGGGGTTGTTAGTCTGAGAACATTAGGGAAATAAATCCACAGAAACTCATTTGCATAAAAGAGTTTTATATAACGGGTAAGTGCACATCAAGAAAACATTGCAACCCAGTCCTGCCCAAGCCCACAAGTCCAGCATCAATCCACATTAACTCATGTCTGACACCAACCCACAAAGTCCTCCTCCACTCATAAAACACGTGTGATGACACTGACTATAGGAGGAAAGTCAAATCAGTGAGCTTGTAAGCATCTCAGCACTGACAGGGGTCTCCATACGGCTGCTCCAGTACCCAGGGCTGCATCTGGGTAGGTCCATGTGGCTTCTCCTTGGAGATGTCTTGCAGGAAGTGAGTCTTGCTAGCTGAAGCAGGAAACTGGAAAAGGCAGCTGAACCCTGGTTTGACCATCAAAAAACAAGAGACCCAAGAACTAGAAAGGCGAAGTTAATTGAGCCTTTTATCATTCTGCCCTTCAATTAACCCCACATGTGTTTATTGACCAGGTTGACACAATAAACATTATCTATCTTAGGGATCTATTGGTGTCTGAGCAAACAAGGATGTAAAGGGAAACTTTGTTGAAGATAGTCTGAAGCTGCATAAATTAAATATCTGCAAAATTACATTCCTATGAGATGTGTTTCCTGAACAAGGCCTGCTGCAGAAACATCCTCCTTCCAGATGTCCTTTCTCTGGGCGTTGCCTAAAAAGTGGTACAGGTAAATTGCTGCTTCAGAGCCTCAAGGGTCATTTGTATGTGTGAGAAAGATCAGCATAGGCGAAAGCTCTTCTTCCTTTGGACATATCTTTATTATCTACCCTTGCATGTGGTTCTTCCTCATTCTGCTGCTTCTGCTTCTGTTTCTCTGTGAATTATGACATCATAACCATCCCTCTGATGATGCTGCCTAAACCACTGGTCCTTCACAGTGATGCTGTGATGATGCCACCTTCCCGGGCAGCATTTCTCAGTGCCACCAATCCACATTGTCTTCTGTCTTTCCTTCAACCCCACCCCACCCCCATACCCCTGTCACATTTAGAGACAGTTTAGAACTGGATCCTCACACTATGTCTCACACCTTAGCAGAAATACATTTCAAGGGAAGATGCTCTAAGAAGTACAGTGTCTCTAGTTTTGTCTAATTGAGAGTTAAGATTTTTTCATTACTATAGAGAGAATGAATCAACCCAGCCAAGTGTCACATCAGCTAATAAAAATAACTTGACAGGGTTTGTTTCTTCACTTTAGCACTCCATACTTCTATGACTACATTTCTGCTCCTCAAGCTAAAGACAAAATTTAATTGTTCCCCTCCCCTTGGTTTGTTTGTTCCTTGTCTAGTAGGTCCCATCTCAGTAAATGACAATTATGTCCCTCTAGTCGAGTAAAAAAAAAGCAAACTCACTGAATCTATTATTTATAGTAACCATATAGGATACTTTAAGACCATATAGGGCACTGCTCTTTTGGACTCAGAAACAGTCTTTTTTTCTTTTTAAAATAATTTTATTGGGAACTCATACAACTCATACCACAGTTCATACACCCCAATACATTATGTCAAGCACCATTCACCAACCTTGATAATTTATAAATTATTATTACTTTTTCATGTCTTACACTGTCTGTCCAATATCTCCCTTCACGTACTTTTCTGTTGTTCATGACATAGGGAGAAACTTATATGTGGATCACTGTGATCAGTTCCCCCTTTCTCTCCACTACCTTCCCCTTCTGGCATCATTACTTGCATTAATGGTCCTGAGGTATTCAACTGTCCTGAATTCCCTGTGTTTAAAGCTCTTACCTGTACCCATGTATATCCTCTGGTCTAGCCAGATTTGTAAGGTAGTATTGGGATCATGATATTGGGGTGGGGAGTGAAGGAAGCATTAAAGAACTAGAGTAAAAGTTGTACATTTCATCATTTTTGCACCCTGATTTACTCCTCTCCTCCCTGAGACTCTTCTCTAAGGGCATGTCCAGTTGCCTTTGGGTCTCCCCTCCACATTCTCCCTCATTCATTATGATATGAGGTTTTTGTTCTTTGATGCCTGATACCTAATCCCACAGATACCTCATGATCACACAGGCTGTTGTGCTTCTTCCATGTGGGCTTTGTTTCTTCTGAGCTAGATGCCTGTTTGTTTATTTTCAAGCCTTTAAGACCTCAAACACTATATCTTTTGATAGCCAGGCACCATTAGCTTTTTTCACTACATTTGCTTATGCACCCACTTTGCCTTCAACTATCAGGTTGGGAAGGTGAGCATCATAGCATCCCAGGTTAATAAAAACAAAGTGTTCTTGCATTGAGGAAGTATTTAAGCAGATGCCCAATGTCCATCTGCTATCTTAATATTAAACCTATAAATATATACACACAGATCTATTTCCCCATGATTATTTATAAGTATACTGACATATGCACATGCCTGTATTTAGACCTCTATAAATGCTCTTTGCCTCCTAGTTCTTTCCTCTAGTTTCTTTTATCTTCCTCTTGTTCCACTATCATGTTCAGCCTTCATTTGGGTTTCAGTAATTCCTCTCAGTTATTCAGTAATTACCCTTGATCAAGCCCTACCAGGCCTGCACTTTGTTGTTCCTTGGGTTTGTTAACACTCACTTCCTTTCCTTCCCCCTCTTCCCCTCCATGTCCCCCCAGAATTATCGGTCCTATTGTTTTCTCCTCCAGCTTTTGTATCCCACCTATCCTATATACATAGACCTACAGAGATAATGATATGCACAAAAAACTAGAGCACAGCAAAGTAGCAAAACAAAGCAACAAAAACAACAACAAAGACAAAAAAGACAAGAAAACCCTATATAAATAGTTCAAGGTCTGTTTGTTGACCTTTAGAATTTAGGAGTGTTTTCTGTTGGAATCTGATAGGGTGCCACGCCCTGACCCTACTGTCTATTTTTGTTTATTCACTGGAGACTTCATTGTTCTATTACCCTTGCTGTTCTGTTGCACGCCCTTAGTGTTTTGTTTCAGTGAGGTGGGTTCAGATCCAGCACAATTCCTGCACTGTGTCTCCAGTGTTGTTCCCTGTGGTGCTATGAGTCAGTGAAGGACATGGTGTCTTCTGATGGGTCTGGTCGTATGGCCTTCTGCATTGTCTGCTTTGAGAAGAAATATCATTCTCAAGACTTGGTGGGCCAGGACGTGTTCCACTTTCTCTTCCTCTCCATTCATTTGCGCATGTGCGCTCTGATTAGGCTTGTCCCTCTCCCTGAGCTATAACTTCAGTGCTGTCCTCTGAAGTGAAATCTTCTGCGGGGAGTGGGGACTGTCCACATAGTTAAGATTGGGGCCAGCCCCTCAGACCTCTCTATTGGTTTCCTACTTCCTACCTGTATGTTGCATTCACATCAACATGGTAAGTCTTTATGTGGCAGAAAGCCTCATCACTCTCCCAAGGAAAGACTGGTGGTTTCAAACTGCTGAGCTCGCAGTTAGAAGCCCTCTGAGTGTGTCCCTATAAGTAGCCCTGGTTAAAAAACCTTGGGTTGATTTTTCTCTCCTCTTTGTCCTCCTAATTTACCCACTCTAACTTCAGATATGGGTTCTACCCTCCTAATATATATAGAAGTCAATTACTTTGGACCACCTCCAGAGTTATTACAATAGTATTGCAATAGCTTCAATTCTATTCTTGGACTCTGCTCCCAGTCACAGCTTGTTCACAACACAGTCCTCAGGTTGAGACTTTTAGAACCTCTGTCAGACCACAGTACTCCTTGGCTTAGACACCCTTTTTGCTTTCCCATATTACTTAGAATTCCTTTGACGGCCAACAAGACTCTGTATCATTGATTTCATGGTCATCTACATAAACACATCTCCTTTTCCACCTCCAAACTTGCAATTCCAATCATTCCAACATCTCTGCTGTTCTGCAACCCAAGAAAACCTGCTTGGTGCCACATTGGGGCATCTATGCCAGTTGGTCCCTTTCCATAGAGTGATTTAACCCTTTATCTTCAAAGACTTACTTCCTCAACTCCTTCAGCTGCCCCCCCCCCCCCCAGCCCACTCACTGCCTTCCAGTCAATTCTCACTCACAGTGACTCTACAAGGCAGGGTGGAACTTTTTCTGTGGGTCTCTGAGGCTGAAGTTCTGCACAGGACTAGAAAGCCCCCTCTTTTTTCCTCAGTGAGTTTCAAACGCGGGTGGTTTGAAACTGCTGACCTTGTAGATAGCAGCCTCATTGTGTAAGTATCTCAGCAGAGGTCCCGAGGTAGCACATGTGGTTTGGGAATCAAGTAAATACAGAGAGAGAAAAATCCTGGTGATCCACTTCCATAAAGAACACAGCCAAGGAAACCCCAAGGAAACCCTAAAGAACAGGTAAGTCATCAAATTTCCATGAGTTGGAAACATCTGATTGGCAATGGGTTCTTCTTCGTCAGCTCCTTCATGTTTGACTCTGGTGACCCCATCCCCTCCAGATCATCTCGTCCTACCTATTTAACCCACTCGTTCTGTACTTTTCACTGATTTCTCTCTCTTCTCATTTTCTCCGTATCATATGCCAGTATCTCACATACTATATAAATTCTCGATTATGTAATCGCTGCCTATCTCACCCACTAGAATAAATGTGCCACGAGAGGAAACTATATGATAGGGCCCCAATATAGCAGACATCAATTAGTCCTTCTTAAATGAAGAGGTGAATAAATGAAAGAAAGAATAGACCCAAAGTATCAGTGGAGGATCACCAAGTCTGCACTCCCACATGAAATCATTTAGAATTTTCTAAATAGCTAATTTAGGTACAAACTAAAACAGCAATAATTACAAAGACAAACAAACAAAAGTACACTGAAAGTTATCATGCATAATTCTTATGGAAATGTCTCGCTTTTACTCAACAATTCATTTGAGAATCCTTCATCCTACAGACTCAAGAAGAATCCTGAATTTGAACAAATTGGCTGCCCCTTTCTGACTTGTCCTGGGTATATGTGTATTAAAAAAAACACACAAAAATCTTCTCTCTCTAAATCCCAAAGAGGATAGTCCTGGTACATATAGGATTGTGATGGCTGGTGCCTTCCTGTGAAGGCCTTTATTACAGTGTCCTGTCTGTGGTGGCTGACTTAGCTGGTGTATATAAATTTTTATGGAAGTTTTATATTTCTCCTGCAAGCTCTGCATGGAGCTTGCTGCCTGCTTTGTATATTCCCCTAGGAATGTGCTCTTACTTTCTCTTTTTCTCCCTTTCTGTGTCATCTGTGTGCATTTTTATGTGCACACTGCTTTGCAGGCACATGTCCACATCTTCTCCCACTATATTCTCTTCGTTTTCTCAGAAATGTAGGGTGAGGGGAAAGGCTTTATTTTGTTCCCTTTGGTGAAAACAGACATTTTCTTGTTAAATTCCAAACTGCAAACACAGCCTCCCTACTTTGCATCATCAAACATCACTCTGTCAGCTGAAGTTTTAGATTATTTCTGGGGGCTAAACTTTGCCATGATCCAGTGGGCTGAAAATATTGCTCTTAATTAGTTGTTAATCTAGTACTTAATTTAGCAGCAGTTTTCACTGAATGCTTTCTTTAGCACTTGGCAGAGTTCTGAGTAGATCCTAACTTCTTAACTAATACTTGTTTGACTTTTTCATTCACTTGGCTGGTTTCTTAATCATTTAATGGATATTTACAGACATGTTATGTGCACGGCACTCTGCTATGTACCAGGGACATAACAGTTCAAAGCAAGCAAACAAAAAACCCAACAACCTAAATCACTTCTCTCATGGAGCGTACAGTCCAAAAGAAGGAAGCAGAAAATGAAGACATAAGCAAGTGAAACATAGAGTGTGAAATGATAATCAATTCTAGGGAGAAAAATGAACTTTATTACAGAAATAGAGAGTGGTTGGAAAAAGGGATGTCGATTTTACATGGGCTATTAAAATGACTTACTGATATCATTGAAGAGAGAATTGAATGGGGTTGAGTGCATGTTATCTGGATATCTGAATTTAGCATGTTCCAGGAAGATAGGAACATCAAATGTAAAAATTCTTACCTGAAATATCCTTCATGAGTTCGAGGAAAATCCAAAATCTGTTGAAAACCATCTGAACCACAACAGAACGCGGTCTGATCTGTGTGCTTTGGGCAGTCATCATGAGGATCAATAACTAGGGAAGGGCATTGTCCTGTTTACAGATTAACTTGTGCATAGCGAGAGGGATTAGCACAGTAATTGGAACAGTAAGCCAAAACTTTCTGGGATCATGAGACTAACACAGAAAAAGACAATGTCTTGTTCAATTACACATACGAATTGCTCACTGCCATCAAGGGTGAAGGGTTTTTTTTTGTTTGTTTTTTTGGGGATGGCATCACTGCCCTCTGGTGGTGGGAGTAGCAGGCCAGCCATGGCCCTGGAGAACTGCTGCTGCATTTGAACTTCCAACCCAGTGGACTGCAGTCCCGTGTACAACCACTATGCCACCAGGGCTCAGCCCCAAGGGTGAAGGTTTTCAAGACTATAATTCTTTAAGGAAACAGTCTCATTTTTTTTCTTTGAAGTGGCTGATAGGTTTAGACCACTGACCTTGTGGTTAGTAACCCAGTGCTTAACCCACTATGCTACCAGGACTCCTTTCTATTATAATAGATTCACTATTTGTCATAGTTCACTCAATGACCTGTATACATTTTCCCTCCAGTCTTGGATAGAACAGCAGTAAATTTGGGCATAAAATTATTAAGTAATGAAAAGGCTTTCTCTATCCAGAGAGCTATAGATGCTTGTTAGCAATAGGAATCACAGGCAGTAGAACTGGATGGTATGTAACCCACTATGCCCACAAGACTCCTTAGAGTGCTGCAGGGAGGCATTTTGTCTTCAGGGAAAATGTGGGTATCAATCAAAGCAAAAGTGTCCTCAAAGATTTTGAGGATACAGGGGCTTCTGCTGAAGATTCCAAATCGTTTGAGAAAATATGAGGAAGGTCCATGGGAAGTGGGTGGGGGCAGGGGAGGATTTAGAGAATGAAATTATTCCACAAACTTTCTGAAGTCTTCCTTTTAGTCCTTGAGGTCATTAATTAAATTTTAGCAGTCATTGCACTGCAGATATAAGCTTAACTGACCCTTAGTAACAAATTCTGAATAGCCACCTGAATTGTGTCATGATTGTGACAGCTTGGAATCCATGTCAAATTAAGAACCACAGAGCCAAGAGACCTTCACTCTATACACATGGTCTTGGACTTTTCATTCCAAGCATCTTCAAACTCTTCCCTAGAGCATCAAGACACTAGGAATCACGTGTCTTTCCATTGAACAGGGGCCTCAAGCCAAGGTGAAAAGCAATCAACTTTCAATTTTCTGTACTTTGCTTTCTGCCCAGAATACACAGAAAAAGCAGTTAAGCTAACTTTTGGGTTAAGTTTTCAAGACATCTTTCCATTTCTGCCTGCAAAGGATTGGGAGTCAATTGCCCCTCGTTCCCAGAAGCCCATTTTTATAATTTCAATGTGGGTGCCTTCATAGCATCACAACCTCCGAAACCCACCCCGAGCCCCTCAACCCACCACCATTTGCTAAATGAAGCAAAGCACCATAATAGCCTTAATGATGTGGATTAATCTCTTAACTGTTGTTTTGAGATCACAACAAATCATTAAAAGCATTAACTTTTCGAGCTAAATTAAAGTTGATCTTGCAGAATGCTTGGCTGATGTGCTGTTTTCCCCCATAACACACTCCACCCCTCTAATGCCCTCATCATTTAGACCTCTCAGATTTCCTGCATGCAGAATCCTCTGTAGGAATAGACTCCGAGTCTACTTTTAAGGAACTTTGCTGCCTCCCACTATGCCCATCCCTTACCCCTGGCCCTGAGCCACTTCCCTAAGTTATGTAGGCAGCAGACAGCTAAGCTAAAGGGTTTGCATCTATGCTGACTCCAGGAGTCTGCACTGCAATGTACAGCAAAAGTGAAGGGAAGTCATTCAGGGAGTTTTGCATCTGCCAGCAATCCTATGTAAGCAGATGAAGGTGGTGTCTAGTTTGTTTTCCCGCTGCCTCTTTCCAATTGTTCCCCAGTCTCCCCCTTCAGTCCTACAATGATGGAGGCAAGGGAGATGGCGATGTGGTTCTGGCAGTGACAGTATGGGGGCAAAAAATGTGGTTCTCTGTTTTGAGGGATGGATGGTGTAGATGAGGACTCCCAGACCTAAATTTATTGGCAAGGTTCATCGCCATTCTTCAGGCCTTTTGCCTGTTCCTTGTGGAAACTGGAAGGCGTGGTTTGGGAGCAATTTAGTAAACCATTTAGGCTTCCTTCCCCTAGGTATGAAGAAAGGAAGGACATATATCATGTTTTAATGTATCAAGTGGTAAGGATAAGGAATTAGAAGGAGGTTGGTAAATTTCTTATACTCACCCATTTCATTAAGTGCTGGTGGGATTATTTGCGATGCTCTCTTTGCAGGACTCGAAGTTAAATCTGCTTTCTGAGGGAACTTTTTTTTTATTATCAGGGCACTAGCACAGCCCCATGCCTCATGTAGCACAGGTCCATGATACTCTGCTGAGACTGGGTGAAGGAACTTCTGTAATTCAGAGGTTTGAATTCAGACACCAAAGATTTCTGTTTGAAATCTTTGTTGTGTATGTTAAAAGTGATCAGTGAGTTGTTTTTGTTGGTGGTAGGGTGGGCCTTCTGTGTATATAGGGCCACCTCAGGTATGTCTGGATGGTGCCTCTCTAAATCTCTGCTTCCATTAGGCTTGTTTACAGCTCACATCCAAAGGTGGGTGAGAAATGTTCCTCTCACTCCCTTAGTTAAAAGTTCTATCCTGTTCCTCCCCATTGGATTTCCAGAAGGGCTAAAGTGGATCTTACAGCTCTCTTATATTTTAATTACATTCTGTGAATCCAAATGTGTATGTGTAAAATTCCATTTATCTTCAAATAGAAAGACCAGCTCAGAGCTCTATCTTTGGTACTAGAAAATTAGTCTTTTATCAGGCTAATTCAAGAGCTAAATGAAGGACCACATAATTTAAAATCAATGACCTTTTGTAGATGGGCAAGGTCAGGAGAATGAAGGCTGGGAGTTTGGCAAATGAAACACATCTCCCATTTCCACTTGTATAAGGGAGGAGCAGAGGGTGAGTGAAAGCAAAAGGGTTCCCCAGGCACAACAGATCAAACAGGATTTGATCTCAGAAAGAAGTTTTCTGTGCTTAGCATAAACATCTGAATTCAGTTTTCTGGGAGACTTTGGAGCTCATGGTCCACCCACAGACACTCTCGTTTGCATGTTTCTCAGTCTAGTGGTTAGACTTTAGGATGCTAACTGCAGGGTCAGCAATTTTAAACCACCAGCAGTGACCCAAGAGAAAGACAAGTCTTTTGAGTCTTATAAAGAGTTAGAGTCGCAGGTCTACCATGCAGGGTCATATCAATCCTGTTCGATGGGGTCTCTCTATTTTGGAATCAACTTGATGGCTATGAGCCTGAGATTCTTCTTTGTTTTTTTTTCTTAGTATCAGATTGTGAGGCAAGGAATTGAGCAGCAGAATGGAGGGCACCTAAGATATGGTTCAGAACCCAGAGCTGCTCTATCTGAGTCTCCACTAAACCTTGGGCCTCACTCCAACCCCGTGCCTCTTTCTAAGCCTGAACTGTCTCTGTAGGCTTCACCGTGAGTTGCGTGTGTGTGTGATGCAGAAGGAGTGAGGGATGGCATCTGGTGGGCTCAGCTCCATCCCAGGTGTTTACCCAGGGCTCACCCATCACCAAGTGTGCTGCTATCAGAAAGCCTGAGGCGGAGCCCTGAGAAGCTGCCCTCCTGCTGGCTCCAGTGCCTTCACTGAGCCTTTGCTGCAGAACAGCCACTGGCTTGATCTTTACGACAATGCCACTTAGACGCATACACACAAAGTGAAGTATAAACTCCTAATAAAAGTTTAAAGATCTTAAGCTATTATAAAAATAAGACAAATCAGTAAAATTAAGCATAAATAGTATGATAAATATCATACAATCCAAATTAATAATGCACCTTCATTATGATAGATGATGTTTGCTATAACTAAATCTCCTCACAAATACAGAAGAATTTTTTTGACCCCGGCTCTTTTGAGATTTTTTTTGTTTTGTTTTTGTTTTTTGTTGGGGGGGGGCATCACTGTCCTCAGGTGGTGGAAGTAGGAGGCCCAGCCTTTGCTCTGTGGAGCTGGAATTGAACCTCCATCCCAGTGGGCTGCAGTCTCACGCACAACCACTACGCCACCGGGGCTCAGCCCTCTTTTGAGTTTTTGAGCTCAGTGTGATTCATTTTTTTTTACCCCTTTCCCCTACCTTCCATATCACATGGATAGAGTTCAGTTGAATTTTATTTAGCAGAATGGGAGCATTGTTACTTAGTTTATTCTCTTTCCACTTGTCACTTGGTTGGGTTTGGATTTAAGTGGTCATCAAAAAGATCCGTGAATATTTATGTTAAAAATTAAGAATATTACTGACATTAAAAATTATTTTAAAACATTCTATAAGCAGACCTTTGAACCCTAAAGAATATATCTATATATTATTTGAGAGGCAGTGAGTGTTTTCTAAGAGTGTTGAAAGTGAGTAATGAGGATGGCTACATCACTGAATTACATGTAGAAACTATATTGAAATATTTTCCCCCCGACAAAACTCAATACTAATCATATATATATATATTGTAAGGACATAATTATATATTATATATATAGTAAGGACATAAAATATTAGAAGTTACAAAAATATATAAGAATAATAAATATACATACAGAAGGATGTTCAATATGATTATTGTAGTTAGTGGTCTCCAGTCAGTTCTGACCCATCATGAGCCTATGTCCAGCCTGAGTCATTAAGGACATGCAAATTGTAAACACAATGATATATCATTGCATACCTATTAAATGGTTAAAGTTTGCAAAAGCTGACTCGACCAATATTGGACTAAATGTGAATGAAATATATAAGGCAGTACTGTTGCTTTGAAAATATTTAATTATTCCTTAAAAAGATAGATATGCCTCTGTCATGTGAACTAGTCATTGCATACTTAAGATTTTACCAAGAGGAAAGAAGTCATCTGTGCATCTAAAGCCTTGTTCACAAATGCCCATAAAAGTCTAATTTATGTCTAATTCAGAACAATAATTGAAATGCTCATTAACAGGTAAACAGATAAGCAAAGATGCAGCACTCACATCATGAAATAGTACTCAACAATAAAAAACAAATTATATTTTTGTATAATTTATAACCATGTTATAATTTATAACCATGTTATAAATTATCAGAGTCTCCCTCAAATGGTATTGTCTTAGCTATCTATCTAGTGCTGCTATAACAGAAAACAAGTGGGTCTATTTAACAAAGAGATACCTATCTCCTCAAGCTTTACAAGGCCAGGCTCCAACTTCAACACACCAACTCCCATGGGAGATTGTCTGTCTCTTGGACAGCTCCAGGAAAGTTCTAATCTCTGTTTGGCTTCTGTGTGTCCTTTTATTATTTCCACATAGGGTGGCATCTATCTTCTTCTAGCTCTGTTTGAATCTCTATGTCTCATCTGATCCTTTTCTTTTAGAATGTTTATATTTTAGTATATCTACAGCAAACATACTAATGAAACAGTTTCCACATGTACAATTCAGTTGCATTGATTAATTTCTTTAAGTTGTACAATCATTTTCACTCATATCTGAACTGTTCTTTCGCCATTAATGTGAATGCAATACCTCATAAGGTTTCTATTAAATTTGTAGATGGGGTTTGCAAGCTTTTAAGATCCCAAGCAGTAAGCAAGATACTAGGAAGTAGGACTGAATTACTAAATAGATTTGGCCAATTAGCTGAGATATCTCGTAAAAGTTATTCTAAACCTATAAAACAAGAATCTAATTCCAATGAGGATTGGGATTGAATACAAGTACCCAAATCTTCTCCTTTTCTTTTTCAAATCAAATGGATTTAAAATATACCCTACACTGACATGGTCTTATTAACATAGCATAGAAAGTTCTATTCACAGATGGAATTGCATCTGCATGTACAATGGTTGGAATTTCAGTACACATTTCTTGAAAAACAATTTAATCCACAACAGGTACAATATTGTATGTATAAATGCAAACTAATTGGTAGTGTTATAAAGCATATTGATGGTTGCCTAATAATTAGTAGGCAGGAGAGTGATGGTGTAGGGTATGGTAGAGAAAGGGTCTGAAAGGGACTCAAGGAAACTTTGGGAGATAATGAACATATTCACTATCTTTATTATAGCGATTGTTTCATCGATGTATATATATTTTGATATCTATCAAATTTTATAGCTCCATTTTGACTCTGAAATTATATCTCAATATACAAAAGAAAATAGAATGTATTTGTAGGTACTTGGTTGAGAAATACATTTAATAATAATGGGAGAGCTACTTAAAGAAGGAGAAAAGAAATCTCTTCTTTCCATTACAGAGTGAAGGACAGTTATTCATTGCTGGCTTGATGCTTGACTTTTCTAAATCCATTCCTTTTTCATTATTACTGAAATATTCCATTGCGATATGAAAGCAACCCACTTTCAAAAACGTTTAGGTATTTATAAGCCAACAAAAATCAATTGGCCAGAATTCACCTTCAGAGATAACCATTGGTGGCCTATGTAAGTGATGAGATAGTAATACTACTCTCACTGCTACTAATGACAACATAAATCACTGAAACATAGTGATTAGAGTCAAATCATTCTTTATGTACACACACACACACAGACACACAGACACACACACACACACGATAGCCTTGGTGAGAGCCTTGGTGTCCAACTATGATTTGTAAGGTCAACAATTTAAACAACCATTCGCTCCACAGGAAAAAGGGCTTTCTACTCTCTCAGAACCCCACTGCGGAAGTTTTACTCTGCCCTCTAGGTTTGCTCAGAGTCATATCCACTTGATGGCAGATAGATATAGATAGATATAGATATAGATATACACACATTAAATACATGTACATTCACACAAATTGGCCAATAACTTGAAGCATGTATGTGTATATATACACACATAAGAGTAAGTCAAAAGCATTGCTACTAGGGTTCTAGTACCTGTATGCACAGGTTTATTCCAAACGAAACATGTTTAAACATGTCTCTGCACTGCAAAGAGGTTCTTTCAGTAATGCACTTATTTGAATCATGGAAAGATCTCTCTGGATGGTGTTAGGTGCTGTGAAGTGGGTTCCGACTCACAGCTGATCCTACCGATGAACAGCAGAACCACAAGCTGCCAAGTCAGGTATCATCCTCGATTGTTTTCTTTGAGCCCAGTGCCGTTGTCGTCGTCGTCGTCGTCGTCGTCGTCGTCGTCGTCATCTTGTTGAGGGTTCTCCTCCTCCTCCTCCTCCTCCTGCTGCTGCCTTTCTACTTTCCCAAATAAGATGTCCTTTATCAGGGAGATGTCTCACCTGATAGGAGTTCAGTAGGTTATGTGTTAGCTGCTAACTACAAGCCAGCAGTTCAGCACCACTAGGCATGCTGCAGGAGAAAGATGAAGTTTTTCACTCTTACAGTTTTGGAAACCCACGGAGGCAGTTCTGCTTGTCTTATAGGGTTCTCATGAGTCAGAGTAAACCTGATCGCAGTCGTTTTTTTATTTGGCTTGTTATCTCTCATGATAACATATCAGATAGCCTTTAAAAGAAGTTTCTCCATACTCACTTTTGGGAGCATTCTGGTTGGTACTTCTTCCAAGACAGATTTGTTTGTTCTTTTGGCAGTCCATGGTACTTTCAATATTCTTGGCCAGCATAATACTTTAATAGGATTGATTCTTCATTTCTCTTCTCCCTCAGTTGCCATCCAGCTTTCAAATATATATGAGACCATTGAAAATATCATGGCTTGGGTCAAGAACACCTTAGTCCTCAAAATGACATCTTTGGTCTTCAACACTTTAAAGAGATTTAAAACAGCAGATTTAGCCAATGTAATGCACTGTGCGATTTCCCCACTGCTGTTCCCATGAGTATTGTTTGTTGAACCCAGCAAGAGGAAATCCTTGACAATGTCTTTCCTCCATGTGTGTTACTAATTGGTCCAGTTGTGAAGATTTTGGTCTTCTTATCAATGCGCAATAATTCATACTGAAGTCTGCAATTTTTGATCTTCATCAGCAAGTGCTTTAAGTCTTCATCACTTTCAGCAAGCAAGGTTGTGTCATCTGTGGTATTTCAGGTTGGTAGTAAGCCTTCCTTTAATCTGGATGCCACATTCTTCTTCATATAGACTAGCTTACTGTACTTTTAGCTCAGTATCCAAATTGAGTATGGTGAAGAATGCAACTTGATGGACACATTTTCTGATTTTTAAGCCATGCAGCATTTCCTTGTTCTGTTTCAATAATTGCCTCTTGTCCAATGTACAAATTCTGCATGAACAAAAATGAAGTGTTCTGTGATTCCCATTCTTTTCAATAATTTTCAGTTTTTATGATCCACATATTACCTTTACATAGTCAATAAAATTTAGGAAAATCTTTTTCTGGTGTCCTCAAGCACATTGTCAATGCTGTCTGTTGTTCCCTGTCCTCTTCTGGCAACTCCTTTCTGATGCACTATTGCAACTATTGTTGAATGAACCATCTTCAGCCAAAATTTACTAGGATGTGATATTAATGATATCATTTCCACATTTCCCCATTATGGTAGATTACCTTTTTTGGAATTAATACAAATATGGATCTTTTTCCATCAGTTGGACAGGTAGTGGCCTTTCAAATTTCCTGGCAAAAAAATGAGTTCTTGCTTTCAGTTCTCCATCAGCTTGTTGAAATATTTCAATGATATTCCATCAATTCTTGGGGCTTTCCTATTCACCAATGACTGCCTTGCAGCTTGGACTTCTTCCTTTAGTACCATTGGTTTTAATTAAATGTTACCTCTTGAAATGGTGGGGTGTTGGATGATTCTTTTTGGTATAGTGACTGTGTATTCTCTCCACCTTCTTTTGATGCTTCCTACTTTCCCACACATTTTCCCTTATAGTTCAGCATTTTGCCCATATAATCTTCTAATTTTGCAACTCAAGGCTTGAAATTTTCCTTCAGTACTTTCAGTTTAGGATATTCTGAACATATTCTTCCTTTCTGGGTTTTCTAGCTCCATATCTTTTACATTTCAGATAATGTTTTGTCTCCCAGATCTTCCTTTTGAAATGGTTTGTTTGATTACTTTACTTCATCATTGCTCCCATTGGATTTACTGGCATAATTAAAAGCAGAGGGTTTTCTGACATCCAGTCTTTAAATAGTAGAATATATTTGTGCTAGCCACAGAAGAAAATGATTTTGAAGTAAGGGATAATATCGATTTTTTAAAAAATCCAAGGGTATATCTCCAAACTATTGAAGTCTTGCAAGAATTTTCCAGAAATGTTGTCCCGTGAAAAACAAGGTTTTATATAGAGCAAGCAGTTTAAGAAATGTCAGGAATCCCAAACATGAGCCAAAAGAGAAGAGACCACCAGCCTTGAAAAATAAAGAAGCTAGCTATAGTTCAACAGTGTTTAAAGAAAACTAGAGAATTATCATTGATGTGATTGATATTGAGTTGTGAATGCATATTTTCAAATTTTAGCAAACATTTTGGTCTTGCAAACTTTTAACTTGATGCATGATAAAAGTTTTAGGCAAAAATCAGCTAGCTCTGGGAGCTGATTCTCCTATCAGTCTTCATAACATAATCAAAACTAATAAAGATAATTTTATGGAATGAATCATACTGTAGGTGAGATTTTACCAGAAAGAAATGTCCAGTCAACCCATAAATTTCCGAGTGGTTCTGATGTAAGCTTGTTGTAAAATTAAAGGAAGAAGTCAGTTCAGAAAGTTATAGCAACTATTTTGGGGGTGTAATCTTGATAGATTTACTTGAATGGCACAGACTAATAATAGAGGATTATCAAGAAGAATTTTAGGAAATTTTCAAGATGCACTGTAAAAATAAATGTCTAGGGAATTTGCACTGAGCTTTAGTTTTGTTTTCAGAATGAAAACGCCAATTTTCATTTTTCAACGTTAGCAAAGGCAGTCCCTTGAGAGTTTTGTTGAGAAACTATCCATCCATCCTGCAACCAAGCCCTTATATCTACAGACTGCTTTTTGTCTCACTAGTATTGAAAGGATTTGAGGCACTTGTGCTAGTGCGTCAAAACTTCCATTTTAGCCTGGTGTAAACTCAAAAGCAAAACTCTTCTGGGAAGAGATAAAGAACTAAGAATACTGCCTTCAGCAGTGTATAGACCTAGATGCTGGGAATGGTGGGAAACAAAACCTTGATATTTTTGGTTAATAGAAATTTGCATAATTATAAAGTACTGATTTTTTTAGTTGAGAGATACAAGTGTGGATTCATTTACTCTTCACAACAACCTTATGGCTTAGGTATATTGTTCTTATTATTTGGTGCCCTTGAGTTGGCACCCAATGGAGAAACCTTAATTGCCCCAGGCATTTTTCTTCTAGAATCAGATTGCTAGATCTTTCTTCAGCCAGACTGCTGGATGGGTTCAAAAGATGAACTGTTCAGTTGTTCATAAATGTTGGGCCATCAGGACTCCTTATAGATACTGTTAGTATCCTGGATTTATAGAAAATGAACTGAAGCCTAAGGCATTTATGCAGCATTCAATTCAGACACATAATTAATAAACTGTAGACAGAATTAAAACAGCAAAATTTAATGATTTATAAATATTACATGTACATAAATAAAAGAAGTGAAATGCCATTTGGGATAACACAGATCATTGATTTTGACTTTTTTCTCATATCCTTTTAAAATATCATAAATATATTTGTTTGGATACTAATCATGTTTGTGGGCTTTAGATGGGTATTTCACTATAAAAATATTCTTGTGTTTTTCAAAGAATACTGCACTGACAACCTTCTCAGAAATTTTCAATCTTTAAACTATTATAAACAGTGCATAGGTAAACCTTCTTGGACCTGTAACTCTGAGCATGTCGTTACTTAAGGAGATATTTTTATTTCTTGTGTTTACAAAATGTAAGAAGTGTGCAGAATTCTCAGCGTGCTCATGCTAACATTGTTGTGACTGCTGATTTTATGCACAAACAAGTAGTTTTATATGATGTTAAATGATGAGTATTTGCTTAGCATGCTATCAAATGTTAAGTTTTTCTCAAGGTTAATAGATATTTTTAGCTGTTCATATATGCATAAAAGAACTCATAGAAAGAAAATAGTAAAAAAATGTAAAGTATGTCCCCCAAATGTTAGTCATATGTAGCCTCTGTATAGTTCAAAAGCAGACAATGCTTTTTACTACAACTTGTACTTCATTGGGTAATTTGACCGGCCCCAATCCAAACCACATGGATAGTCCCCCTTCCCACCAGAAGAATTCACTTCAGAGGACAGCACTGGAGCTACAACTCCAGGAGAGGAATATGTGTGATCAAAACACTCAGGGGCAAAGAAACGGTGAGGGAGAGAGAGTGGAGCACTTCCTGGCCTACCAAATCCTGAGGAGGCTATTCCTGCTTAGAGCAGCCAATTCACAGAGAGAATCACCGGACAGCAACCCCCCCACCCACCCACCCGCCACAAGACTTACTGACCCATAGGATTACAGGGACAACACTGGAGGCGCAGTGGAGGAATTGTGCCCAATCTGATGCTGACACTGAAGCAAAGTTCTACGTGCATGCAACAGAACAGCAGGGGGAGCAGAGCAGTGGCATCCCCAGGAAATACTAAAAATAGACTATGGGGCCATGGCATTGCACTCCATCAGGCTCAATTGGAAAACACTCCTAAATGTCACCAAATAGACCTTGAACTATTTGTAGATTTTTCTCTTTTTTTTGTCATTTTGTTGCTGTTGTTTTGTTTTCTTTTGCTACTTTGTTTTGCTGTCTTGTTTTTGTGAATATTATTGTCTCTGCATGTCTATCTAGATAAGATAGGCAGAATAAACAATCCAGAGGAGAAAACAACAAACAAATGTTTGGGGGCGGGGAGGACATGTGGGAGGGGAAGTGGGGAAAGGAAGTAGGTGGAACAAGGGAACAATACATGATTTAAAATTGATGACAAGGAGGGTGTAGAAATTCTGGTAGGGCTTGATCAAGGGCAATGTAACTGAGAGGAATTACTAAAACCCAAATGAAGACTGAACATGATAGTGGGACAAGAGGAAAGTAAAAAGAAATAGAGGAAAGAACTAGGAGACAAATGGCATTTATAGAGGTCTAAATACAGGCATGTACATATGTAAATATATTTATATATGATGAGGAAATAGATCTATGTGCATATATTTATATGCTTAGTATTAATGTAGCTGATTGATATTGACCTATATTCAAGTACTACCTCAATGCAAGAACTCTTTGTTCTATTAAACTGACATCCCATGATGCTCATCTTCACAATACAATTGTTCAGGACAAATGGGTGTATAAACAAATAAGGTGAGAAAAGCTGGCAGTGGATGATATAGCATCTGGGGTCTTAAAGCCTTGAAGATGAACAAGTGGCCATCTAGCTGAGGAGCAACAAGCCTACATGAAAGAAGCACACCTGTGTGGTCACAAGATATTGATGGGATCACATATCAAGTATCAGAGATCCAGAACAAAAAATAGTACCATTGTGAATGAGGGGGAGTATGGAAGGGAGACTCAAAGCCCATCGATAGGCAACTGAACAATCCCTTACAGCAAGGTCACAGGAAGCAGACAGGCCAGGCAGAGTACAGTATAGCATCAATGAAACATAAAACTTTCCCTTTGTTCTTTAATGCTTCCTCCTCTTCACTGCCATCGTGTTCATTTTACCTTACCAATCTGATTGAATAAGAGCATCTACAGTGGTAGAGATAAGAGCTGGAAACACAGGGAATCTAGGACAGGTAAACCTCTCAGGACCAATATTGAGAGTAGCCTGGGAGGGTAAGAGTAACGTTAGGGGAGGTAGGGGGAAGAGGGAACTGATCAAATTGATCTTTGGGGAATAGGGAGTGGAGTCCCTCCAGGGGGGTGGACAACAGAAAAGAGAGTGAAGGGAGATATCTGTCAGTATAAGACATGAAAAAATAATAATTTATAAATTATGGAGGATTCATGAGTGGGGAGGGGAAAATGAGAAGCTGGTACCAAGGGCTCAAGTAGAAAGAAATATTTTGAAGTGATGGAAACAAATGCACAAATTTGCTTGACACAATGGACATATGTATGGTTTGTGATAAGAGTTGTATGAGCCTCCAATAAAATCATTTTTAAAAAATCCTTCCTTGCTTATTTCTTTGGGGAGTGGAGTCCTTAGAAGAACTTCAATTCTTGGTTCTTTTATATGCCTGACCTTTAAGCTTAGTTGTTGAAAAACACAACTTGTTTGAGCAAAGTAATTTATACACACAGTCCAAACAACAACAAATCTACTTTCTCTCAAGTGATTTTGATGCATGATGACCTGGAAGGTCAAAGTAGCACATTATCCATAGGTTTTCCAAGGCTGTAAAAGTTAAAGGAAGCCAACACTCATGTTTGTCTCATAGAAGCTGCTTATAGCTTTCAACTGCTGACTTTTGGTGAGGAATTGGGTTAGCTTGAACTCTATAATTAAATCTACTAAAGGTTTCTAAAAATAACAATTTCTTCACTATCTTATAACTGTCCTTCAAAGGAATCAATTTTTAAATCCCTTTATTGTTGATATTTTTAAGGATTTTCTATTCTTTTCCTCTCCTCTATTCTTCTCCTTAGTGCTTCCTCTCCTGAATATTCTTCCTCTCCCATTTAGTCAGTGTCATTATATCATAATATGTAATTTCCTCTGCATTTCAAAGGCTTCCTCTTCACTTTCTGGCCTTAAGTTCAGAGTTCTTCCAAGATAACTTTCTGGGTCACAACCTTGCAAAGGAATCAGTTAACATTCTATGTGAATAGAATTCATTAAGCTATCCAATAGGATTAAGTATCCTTGTGTTGATTGGTAAATTGCTATGAAGATTAAGTGACCTATGGAAAGGATTAGTACACTATGGTTCATGGCCAAGACTTGAATTTGACAAGAATATCTTGGATATTTTGCACAGAGGTGGAGGAGGACTTCACTTTCATCAAGAAGAGTCCCTGGGCTGAGAACCCACAAGTCAAAGGACAGAGAGCTGCAACATTGTGTAATCCTCTCCTATGAAAAACAGTGAGAAAGTGTCCACATCCCCAGCAAAGCTCAGCCATGGAGAAATGGGAACAGCAGTAAAGGGGCAGGAGCTAGATGACTCCACAGAGTGAAAGCGAGTGGGCAGGAAAATTGCTGGTGGAGCCTGGAGGTCACTTGTTGACAGAGCTTAAGAACTGTAATGTTTGCCCCTTACATCAGACTCAAAGTGTGACACAACGTGGAAAAAGACTACCTGCCAATAGCTATGGTCCAGAAGAAGCTGAGAGTTCCCCTGGTTCCTTATCCAAGAACTGTCACATCTCCTGAGCTGTGTTCTGTTATTTCCAAGCTGATCATGACCACAATTTGTTACCTATTATGTCCCTAATAAACCATATAATTGTGATTACAGTATGAGTTCTGTGTGACCACTGCAACAGATTATCAGACCCAGAGGAGAAATAAAGCATTTCCTCAGGGAGAAAGACAGCTTTAGAAATGATGAAAGATTAGAGAATGGGAATATGTTAGCTCTGTCTCATGATAATCAGCTTTGTGTTAATCTTGATTTGGTCTCCTTGTGGCTTTACATAGTTCTTGACACTACTACCTTACTGCTTCATTTTTTTAAACCATTTGTTGTTTTTCCTGGAAATTTTTGAATTTCATGGAAGTAACTTCTAAGATCGATTTCCATAAAAATCAGCCTTGGAAACCCTACTACACCACTGTTGTTCTGCACTATGTATTTAAATCAACTCAATTGCACTGAAATTGCTTTGGTGGTCTTGTTATTTAGTTTTGCCTTTTAATGCTGTAAATGAGATCACCAATTTTGATCCTAGTTTATTTACATATGGATTTTCCTCCTTCACTTGAAGTTTAAAGGGCTCTCCTTTCTGCAATGTACAATTTTATGGTGCTATAACTTGATAAACGATCCTTCATAGTGTAGTGGGCTATACATTGAGGGATTAAGCACAAAGTCAGTAGTTTGAAACTACCAGTCATTTCACAGAAGAAAGATTAGGTCTTCTAGTCCCATACAGATTTATACTCTCAGAAACCCACAAGGGCAGTTCTATGCTTCTTGAAGAGTTGCTACCAATGGCAGTGAGAAAGAAAGAATGACTTGTGGTGATTTATTTATTATTATTCACTGGTCTCAGTAAAGTTTTCAGTCTAAACTAAAACTTTAATTGTAAAGTTTACTATAGTATTTATTTTCTAATTTCTTTGCTGTTACATCTGTTCTTGCTAGAGGTGCTGATTGATCAAATGTCAGACTTTCCTCATTCATGCTTTTTAAAGCTGTCATTTTCCCCCAGGACCAACCATGTTTTTATCTCACTGTATTACATTGTGGTGCACTGTCTCACCTATGTCCGCTAACCGTCCTATTGCCATATTTATTTAGATAAGTCATTGATATTAATAACCAGGAATGTTTTCTTATTAAAAAAATCATCTCATGGGTGGAGAGAAAGTGGGATAGAGAGATGAAACCAACTGCAAGGATCGACATATGACCTCCTGTCTGGAAGACAGGCATCAGGAGACTGGGCTGAGAGAGGTGTCGGGCAGGGTGAGATACGACAGAACAATAATAATTTATAAAGCATTGAGGGTTGATGGTAGAGGGAGAGCAGGGGAAGAGGGGAGGGGTTAGAAAACCCAATACCAAGGACTCAAGGGAAAAGGCAGATGTTTGGAGAATGATGACAGCGGCGGATGTGGGAATGTGCTTGACACAGTATATTTATTTATATATTGAAAAAACGATGTATGAGCCCCTAATAAAATGATTTTTAATTAAAAAAAAAGAAATCATCTCCCTCCTTTGTTTTCATCCTTCTTCTCTTCCCCTAACCCCTCCTTCTCTCATTCTTCTTCTTCTCTCCCCTTCCCCTGCCTCCTTCTTTATTATAGAATGTATTCTTATTTCATGAACCTATTATCTATTTTTCTTTGTACATAGCAATTATAGTTTTGTTTAAATCACCTTTCCTTTATGCCCTACTTTATCTTTCTATTTTATTTTCTTCTTTTGCTTGATTTTCCATATTTGGTGATTCTTGGATGCCTACTCATGTTATTGCTGAAGTACTAAGAGCATATTTTAAAAGGATTGTGTTAATCAGGGTAGGCTGGAGAAACAAATCCAAAGAAACCCATCTATGTATAAGAGAGGGTTTTACATAAAGTCTAAGTGTACATTCAGAAAGTATCCCAGTGCAGTCCAGTTCAAATCCACAAGTCTGAATTAGCCCATATGTCCAAGGCCGATCTACAAGGTCCTCCTCAAACTCACAAAACACACACGATGATGCTGAATTCAGGAGGATCACAGACCAGTGGGTAGAATGTCTTTTAATTCACTGGCGGTGTAAGTATCTCAGCACTGGCAGGTATCTCCATGCAGCTTCTCCAGCTCCCAGGGCTGTATCAGAATAAGTCCATGTGGCTTCTTATCCTCAGAGATGTCTCACAGGAAATGAGTCTTGCCGACCGAAGCATGGAACTGGCTAAGGCACTCTGGTCCCACCATCAGAGAGCAAGAGACCAGAGAACCAGAAAAGTGAGGCTCACCAAACCATTTATCTCTCTGCCCTACAATTAATCCCGCATGTGTTTATCAGTCAGGTTGGCACAATAAACCCTAACTGTCTCAAGGATAGATTCTTTTAGGACCTTCAAATTGTTAAGAAAGCCTAATGGTACAGCGAGCTAAGCATTTCAGCTTCTAACAGCAAGTTTTCTGCTTCAAACCCACCAGGTGCTCTCAGCGAGAAAGATGAGACTATCTACTCCCATAAAGATTTATAGACATGGAAACTCTGAGATGCAGTTCTACTCTACTTTTATAAGATTACTATGACTTGGAATTCCATTGATGTCAGTGATTTGGGTTTGTTGAAAGACTCTGTGTAGGGTGGATGGGTGATTAAGGAAAGCCCAGTGATAGTACCTGAAGGTTCTTGTTTTGGATTTAAAGATTTACTCCAGAGAGAAGGTCCTTCTAATTTCCTGAGCAAGAATTAGGTGTTTTACTGAACAGGATCAGACTGGGGACCTAGCAAGTAAATTGAGTTCCAAATAATTTTACTAATTCATATACTATACCTTATCCCAGTTCATCATATTTGGCACCTGTATTTTGAGCTTTGGTGGACTTGTTTTGGGTGAAATATTTTACTTCTCATTGATATCTGTCTTGTGCAATTGAACCTTGAATTTTCTAATACCTAATCATCTGCTTCTCATTTTCATATTTTTGGTTGTGATGATAGGAGACTTTCATTTACTAGTGTTGAGTTTATGTGTTTGCATTTTGATTTCTTTTTCTTGTTTGTGTTGAGACCTGACATATTTATGCACTTACATTCAAATGTGTTCCTATGCTTTAAAGCATCTGCAAGAAAAGAAAGACTCCTGCTAATAGAAACTTGAGTTGGGCCCAGTGACACTTGTAGTCCTTGATACTAGACCTTAGAAATGATTCATACATCGAAGAGAGTGATTAATTACTTGCTTTAATTTTTTTAACGTTGCCTCTGTGCCTTTGCTTAAAAAAAACTTCTTTTAGAGTGTCCCTCTGTTCTCCATCATTTTGTGTTTAACATTTGCCTATTTTCAAGCCTGTTACCAAATACTGTCTCTTCCATGGAGCCTTCCCAGACCATTAGAGGGAATAATAATCTCTTCAATCTCACAGCTACATAGCATTTGGCCCATAATTTCCTTGTGATGGTTATTCATGTTATAATCAGAATTGTAACTTTGCATGTACATTTCCTGGAGGTGAGTATTTCTTATGAATTTATTATCTTCTCTGTCCTCAAGGATTAGATTCCTATCTCATTCATTATTGAATAACACATCGCTCCTAGGCTGCTGCCTTGAAAAGAGCATGCACTCAATAAATGTTGAGCAAATATGAGGATGTATAGAGTTGGCCACAATTTTTGCTCCTGGAGAAACAGAAGGTACATTGTCATATGAAAAGTTTACATAGAACAATGCAACTGCATTTCTTAGCTATAAATTCTTGTGTGCTCTAAGACTTAGCTAAAATTATCCAACTGTATTGTACACGTTATTCTGAAGTTCACATCTATGTTTGTTATTTCCTTAGGAATGATCAAGGAAGTGGACCGCTTCCTCTGCAAAACTGCTATAGACAAATTTTATCTTTATCAACTTCTTTTTTATCAAATAGTTTTAGTGGCATACGATTCATATATCATACAGTTGAATCATTCAATCACATTATGAAAAGTTGTGCAATCAACACAATTAATTTCAAACACTTTCTTTTCTTACTCATTGTTAGCTCCCTATTTCCCCACAACCTCCCTTGCCATGCCTCTCCAAAACCAACCCAAACTCGCTTCCAATGCTGACTCAGAGTAGCCACCCCACTCCCTAGCCCATCCCCAACACAACCACCTGGCGTCCTGAGATCTTACCCACTCGCAGAAGCGGACAGCTCAGTCTTTCTCCTTGGGAACTGCTGGCGGTTTCTAACTGCGGATCATGCAGCTTGCAGCGCAAGGTGTAATTACTAAGCCGCCAAGGCTCCATCTAGACAACTTTTAGCCCAGTTAGTGTCTCTGTTGATTTACTATCCTAGATTTCATATACAGAAAACCATATAAAACATCGAAAAAACTGGCAACATTAACAAAGCAAAATAAAGAAAAACTTTAATAAAAAACGAAACAGAAAATATCAAAAGTGGAAACAACTTTAAAATGCGTCGAAAGGGACATCAAACTACCTCTGCCATAAAAAAAATTTACAGTGCTCTCCGTCTGATAAAAAGACTATTCACATCCCTCACCAATGGTCAAAGAAGATTTCCTGGAAGCTTGTTTAATCCACCTGGGGACCCTGTAGAAGCCTCTGGGACTTTCGCTGTCATCCATAGCATTCTGGAAACCAGGTTTTCATTATTGAAATTCTGATACTCTTCTCTCATTGTTCCATGTGAACTTAATTGATACCGCACTTAGATGGCGGCTTATTTTAAGAGAAGACTTTTTTAAAAATCACATATTTAATTATTTCCTGGTATAATTACAAAAGATAAATATATATCATGTCTTCAATGAAGAAGTCTAAGAATAAACTGATGACAATGAAGTCCATCCATATATCTATAGTATCATGTCTCTGGTTCACAAGAGATATCACTATCATTTTAGGGTAGAGGGCCTTGTAAATTATCCTCCTAGGGCACAGGGTGATTATATCAATAGAGCAATTAATTTAGCCAGTGGAAGGGACTAAAACAGAAGAGGAAATTATACATGGATAGGTAAGTGTTTCAGAATGAAATACATGAATTGTTGACACATTTAGATTTTTTGACTGGAACCACAGGAACCATGGAGGTGTTAGGGAAGAAACTTGCAATCCTACTCTATCACAGAGGGAGACCCCTGCCTGCCTGAGTGATGCATGCCATAAGAATTCAAGGAAAACATAACAAGAGTAAATATTTGGTAGTCCCATGCCACTATCCATTGAGCACCCTCAAAACAAAAGATCTGAACTAAAGTCCAAAGACCACCAATTCCACAACCTTGGTAGCAGTCATCTGCCTCTTCTCACATGAGAATGTTTCCTTAATCCAAGGGCCTATGCCACTTCCTTAAATCTACCACAGGTGAGTTTGAGGTAAAGCCCAGTTTGCTTAGTGTGGTTTCCACATTGAATTCTTTGGATGTGACCAATGAAGGGTATTGTATACCTCGAAAGGGAGTAAATTACAGTGCCAGTAATATAGAGCACAAGGCCTGGGTCATCAAAGGCTGAACAGGAATGAGGTCAAAACTGTTCAGCTAAGGACATAATACCAGCATAGTCTCCCATTGGGTTGAATATGCATACTGTTAAGTGTTTTTCCCCAATGGTAAGTTGCTTCTCCTGGTTATTCTACCAATAGAAGTCTAATCATCTTCTCGGCAACATACAGGCTCCTCTCTGCTTGTCTTAACTTGAATTTTCAGTAAGGATCATATCCTGCTTTTGTAGGAGTGTCTGCTGATCTGGGGTGATCTTAGCACACTGTTGTATGACAACAACTGAATGTTTTTTTCTCCCTGTCTCCCAACTTGAAAACCTGACTCCAGCTGGGGCAAGGTCTCCTCAATCATAGTGGTTTACAGATGCACATGTAAAGGGGTTGTCCATCATTCATAGGCACTCAGCAGACTCACTATCTCATTGCTTGGGTAACCAGATTAGAAGATGGCATGACCTGCACACTCTCAAGAATTCATCGTTCTTGGTTTGTTTTTGTTTTCTTAATTGGGTATCATTGAGGGTGTAAGGTGAAATCTCATTGTTGTTCTAATTTTCAGATGGCTAGTGATTGTGAGCATTCTCTCAAGTATTTTCCTTTGTGTGTTGTCTATTTATGTCCTTCACCTACCTTTTAATTTATTCTTTCTTATGTAAATATTACAGAGTTCTATAGATGAAGCACAGCTCTACTTTAGCACACATGGGGTGAGATCAAGTCCATGGAGGAGCTCCTAGGGGTTTCTGTGCAAGGTTTTAAGCATAAACTGCTACTCGTCATTTCAGCAGCGTCTTATGCAAGAATACATTGTCGTGAGGATGGTGCTAATTCTTTCACTTCCAAAGTAAGAAAGTACCTCAGAAAGACAGAGCATTGCTTATGGAGCTCATTGGAGATCAAGACAGATATGCAGACCGTTCTTTTCAAACTATATAGAACTCCCTTCCAGAAGGTCCATCGCACCAAACTCAAACCAAGGCTTAAAATGAAATACAAATGCCAGCTTCTTTTCATACAAGTAACTGACTGGCCTCTTGCCATCCCTAAGGAGACCACCTCTTCCCAACATTCTCCTTGCTAAGAGACCAGTTATACTCACAGTTCAATAACAATGTAGGAGGGTGTTTTCTTTTCTTTTTGCTCCTCTACTTCCACAGGAGGCAAACATCTTTTCTCTTGGATAAAAGGAATAGCTCTGTCACCATCTGGTCCAACTCTAGATCACCATATTGCAGGAATAAAAAGCTAGGACTCCCAAGGATTCCATTTGCTTTCATGTGTGACTCCTATTACCATTGCCCCAGAGTCCCCATGAGAAGAAATACCCCTCAAGGTGGCTGGAAGCCATTACTGAATTTGGCTAGCAGCATGCAGATCTTCCGTGTTGTTAAAAATAACCAAGGCACTAAGAAATTAAAGCCTATCATTTATTCAAGCAGTTAATCTGTATGCATGGAGAAAGATTTTATTTTTCAGAAAGAGACACAGAAGGGCCCATTTTAGGTAAGTTACAATGAGATTTTAGGGAGGGAAGAAGGAAATAGAGTAGAAAATTAGCCATTAACTCTTCTCAACATGATTGGCTGAATTATTCTCTTTTTTCTCCAGCCAGCAACATGAGGCTACAAGGTGTTCTCTGTGACCTGAGCAGCCCCCTTTCATTAACATAAAATATCTCAAATACTCAGGAGACTCCAACATTTTAAAAATATCTTCCTCAGAAGCAGGACCCTGGCCGGTGCTGTGGGTTAAGTATTGGGCTACCAACACAAGGCTGGCAGTTCAAACCCACTAAGCCCCCTGTGGGTGAGACTATTTACTTCCTTAAAGATTTATACCCTTGGAGACT
Source organism: Nesogale talazaci (assembly GCA_004026705.1). NCBI lineage: Eukaryota > Metazoa > Chordata > Mammalia > Afrosoricida > Tenrecidae > Nesogale > Nesogale talazaci. Next base: position 1,117 of record PVJH01014870.1, on the reverse strand, counting down.
CGGTAGAGCAATTCAGTCTACCCTATATGGTCCCTTTGAGTCAGAGTCAACTCAATAGCAGTGAGTTTGGCTTGGGATTTCTCTCGAAACAGGTAAAATATTAGAGCCTTTTGGTAAAGTTAAATTCCTTATGAAAAGTAAACTTTGTTATGGCTAACATCTTGTTACAGCAAGAATTTTTGCCATTATCATGAGCACCTTATTTCAATTCATTCTCTTTGTTTCTCTATTCCAGGGTGCATTCCACAGGGTGAACTTCGATAAATTCTTCTGTTCTCAGAATCTATCAATTTTAGACCTCAGATTTCTTTTTATATTAACATGTCCAGGGCCAAACCCTAAAGGGCCACTATGAGTCAGACCTGACTTAATTGCTTTGAGTGGTTCAAATGGTTTTCACTCAACCGGAGCCTCTCCAGCAATACCACAGAAGAAAGTCCTGACCATCATCTTCTGTAAAACTTACAGTCAAGAATACCTTATATACCAACTTTTAGTCTGCAACACATGGGCTTGAAATGACTTTGAACGTGTTTTGTGAAAACTAACAATGATATATCACACGCATTTGTTCACCTTATTGAACTCAGGCTCAGAAGCCACAGCAGACAGAGGTAAAAAGGAGCTTACCAAAACTGTTCATCGGCTGGTGGCAGAATTAACAATTTTTTCTCCCACAATCTTTAGAAAACTCCAAACCTGGCTGTAGCCGGCAGCCTGGCAGATGTGGTCCTTCCTGGCCCAAGCTGGGTTTCGGTAATGCATGCAGAGAGACAACTTCTCTTTTCTGGTTACCTTGAGCCAGGGATTGGCACAAGGTAGTATTACCAGCAAATGGGCCTTTTTGTGCCATTTGTGAGCATTAACTCCCCCAATTAACTTATTCATACAAACACACTCTGGATGAAGACATTAGGATGATTACCTAGGAAATTACTACCTTCATGGAATCCCCCATGCCATATTTTGCCTCTTAGATGTGCCAGGAACAAAATTGCTCGGGTGACATTGTCAGATCTCTGAGTGAAAATAATGGATGAAGGGCGGATGACACCACATGTTGGCCACTTTAACCCTAATTTTAGCTCATGGATTCTACTCAGTGCTGGTTTGCCAA
>PVJH01014869.1:0-55448 GCA_004026705.1 Nesogale talazaci | reverse complement strand
TAGGAGCTCTTTGGACTTTCTTTTATTATGCTAAAATAGTGGTGCTTTTAGGATTTACATTATTGAACTCTCCAATACAAAGTATGGGGTATGTTAAAGTATACAGTACACCATTTTCATACATGTACAACATTGGTGGGTGAACAATGTCTCTTAGCAGTAATACTGGATGTAGCCTCTGGTTTTACCAGATGCATACGCTAGGACTATTATATAAGTAAAAATCTCTCTTGTGATACTGGAAAGTGATCAGAATGTGCAAACTGATGTCGTAGCTTTCATCCACCTCCTCAGGGGTCTCACCACAGGAAAGTCCATTTGAGATGTTACAGGTTTAACAAAGTTGGAATGCTGGCACTGCTGAATTGGGCAACAGTTCTTCACACCTATTAGAAAGGAGAACACATTCACGACATGGTGGGAAACAGTCCATAATGGGCCAAAGGAACACAGCGAATAGTCTTAAATGCTAGAAATGAGCATAGATCGTTCTCCTCAGCATTTCATTACTGACAATGTGTTACATTTCACAGCACAATCAAGCATGAAGAGATATGTTCATCTCAAAAAGTTATGAGTATTTTGGGATTCTAACTTGAAAAACTATTTCATTTGAAATAGTTGATTCTAACTTGAAAAACTATTTCAGACAACTGAAAATTTTCCATCTAAAAATAGGAAGCATATTTCAATTATTTTGCAATTTTCAATTATTATCTTACTGGAATAGGATTAAAAGACAGTTATAAATACTAAGAAACTAGGTGATTAAAAATTACATTGAAAATATAGAATGACCAAAAAAAAAAAAAAAAGGGCTGAGCTCCGGTGGCATAGTGCTCATGTGCGGGACTGCGGCCCACTGGGCTGGTGGTTCAAATCCAGCAGCAGCTCTCTAGGAGCAAGGCTGGGCCTCCTATTCCTACCAGGGCAGTGATGCCCACAAAAAAAAAAAAAAAAAGAAAATACAGAATGTATATCTAAATACCACAGTTTCCTCTCCTTCACTCTTATAAGACTGGGCTAGTTCTTAGAATTATAAAAAATAGTATTTATTTCAAAATAGATTTTTATATCTTTCCAACTGTCAGTTACATACTAGCTAACTGAAGATTTAAGTGGATTCCACTTACTCTAAGTGGATGTCAGAAATAGTTGTATGAAACTAAAACAGTAATTAAGCTTTTAAACTTTTAAGAAATATTGCAAAGTAAAGGTTAAAAAAAGACAAATAAGAACTCACTATTGGCTACTTACTTTGGATGAACTTTTGCCTTGGCTGAAACAAAGTTTTAGTTTTTATTTGCTTATTTTCCTGGAGTTCAGACTTACTGCTACAAGCTCCAAAAAGTTAATATAGATAGATGTGGCTGCTCCAAAAATTTGCCAATGTGTTGAACTTTAGTCCCCTCTACTTAAAGCCTGAAATCTCAACAAACTTGGCAATCTAGTAGGGTTCTCAATCCTAGCAGATTGGCTATGTAGCGAAGTGGAACGGGCAGATGGGAGCGTGCAACTTCAGGCACATGTGTGCTGTTGGGAACAGGCATGTGGACAGGAATAGGGATAACAGCAATGAGAGGATGTACTGCTAAACAGAAAGCCTTAAATAGAGGTTGGAACAAAAACCGAAGAGAAACAGAATCAAGAGGGCTATGGTATTAAAGTCTATTTAATGGGGAAGGGAGGAAAATATGGGGCTACACACCTAAAAGAAGGGGGCTAAGACTACAAGAAATAATGGCTTCATTCTATTTGAGCAAGAAATGAACTTTGGTCTAAGAGCAGGAGTTAATAGTTGAGTGTTTACTATGTGCTGTGTACTGGATCTAACAACTTCACTACTATTAGTTCATTTAATGATTATCTTCGCAATCTATGGAGTCTTACTGCCTCCCCTCTGGGTTTTTCTATTGGTGGTTTCCTCTGTGTAAGAACTTTAAATTGGCTAACTTGTCCTTTAGATGTTAACTTTAATTCCGCTTCATGTTTGGTGTACCAATTATACACAACTAGAATACCCAACATAACACACTAATAGCATAGCGTGAAATTCAAGACAGCCTCCTTGGGCCCAGATTCTGGCAATTGTATGGTCCTGAAAAAGTCAGCTAACCTTTTTGTGCCTAGTTCCCACTGTCTGTACAGCATAATGATTCCTACCTCACAGGGCTGTTGTGAGAATTAAAAGAATTTATATATATAACATATAGAAGTGCTTGTTATTATTGGTAGCAATTTATGGGGATCCCATGTGTGCTGAGTGGAACTTCTTCCTCTGGTTTTCAAGGCTTTGCCCTGAGAAGGAGGCTGCCAGGCCTCTCTTCTGCAGTATCCCTTGGGCTGTTTGGATCACCCAAGGAATCCAGAGAAGGCCTGGAATGTGGTACATGTCCCGAAATATGAGATGATGTTATTAGCACAGCCTGGATTTAGAAAGCCTGGAAGCACAGCGTTTCAGGCTCAGCTGTTAAAAGCAAAGGTCGGTGATTCAAACCCACCAGTACTCTGAGGGAGGCAATCTGATAGACTAATGACTACTGCCTTGGAATCATTATGAGGCAATTCTACTATACAGGTCAAGTGTAGATTCCCAGACTCCTTTGGCCTAACAGGGTAAGTGCAGGTATCTGCTTCCAGTGCCCTGCAGGGGGTGGTATCACCCCCTGGGAACTGCCCGATGGAGTTGCTCTAGTCAGAAATGACTTGAAGGAATTTTTAAAACCTTGGACTTAGTTCAACATATACTTATCACATTTTCAAATTGGCGGTAAGTCTTTTCCCACTAGATTATAATTAGCTTCACATGTTGAGAGAGAACGCTGGTCTGATAAGTACTTATTGTATACACTTATCTGGAATAACTTATGTTATTCCACTTATGTGGAATACTTCTGATGATGCTAAGTAAATTAAATGTTATCTTGATAAATCATCATACAAACTTAGGGGTATCTCAAAAAGAAAGAAACCATTTCATTTTTAGATACGATTAAAAAGAAACAAAACAAAATCTCTAGTTGATTTCTTAACAGGTACCCTGAAGGAAACTGTTACAGGTCAGAGGAGAGACAAGGAGCATACCTGGCTCAGAGCTACAGTGCAGTCAGTACATTAAAGCAGCTGACATGATGACTTTTTGCGGGCCTTCCCAGGCACAGGAGTTTTTCTGTTAATTTGCCGCACTAGGTCATAAAAGATCTGAAGAATAAAATACATACATCTTTTTAATTTACAAGAGGTAAAAAACAAAACAACCACAAAATGAAAAAAGTAGAATTTTCATAGGTCTAAGGAAAGCCAGAAAGTAAATACTTTGTTCAGCTAATGAATGACAGTAAAACCCAATGTTCTCATATTTGCTGAGTTTTTTGCTACTTTGTTATTGCAATAATTTTTCTCATCAAAATAGGTTCTGAGTTAAAGGAGTCTTAGGCATATTTATTCGATCTTAGTTAATAAGTGCATTATATTAAGAAAGCCAATCTTCTAACTCTTCAGATCATTCTATCTACACAAATCATTTTAAACACCTTTCGAAGTAAGACCCCTAAAGGTCTTTCTGCACTTCGGTCTCCATCTTTGGATGACGTTCTTCACATACACTCATCTGGTAACCGCAAAATCACACTCACTCCGCCAAGTCAACGCCAACTCACAGCCACCCCACAGGCCACAGGAAACCGCCCAGGAAGTCCAGAGACTGCAACTACTTATGCTTTCCAGAGAGTGACGCAACAATTCTTTTTAACATGCATCTCTCTAAAATTAATATTCTTTCCTAAAAGATTGAACACACATAGGCAGAGTATACATTGTGGCTGTATTTAACATACACATATTATTTCCCTTTAATTAGGAATGTTGTATTACAAAGAGAATTATCTAAATAAAACATTTAGCCATACCTCATTAACATTTATTTTTGACTTTGCAGACGATTCTAAAAATGCACAGTTGTTCCATTGTCGTGCTAGATTTTGACCTTGTTCCTTTCCTACAACTCTTTCATCTTCTAAGTCACACTTATTACCAACCAGAATCATTGGAACCTAAAAATATTTGTGAGGTTAATAAACAAAAATATGCCCTACAAATTACAAGTAATTCTAAGGATAACATTTTATAATTATGACAAGAAACAATATACAATAAAATTTTAAAATAAAAGCATCAATAATGTTGGTTTTCAAGACAATAAATTATCCTAAAGATACCAAATGACAACCATAAAGAAAAGAGAAAAAAGTGAAAATCTCTTATGTTTAAATGTAAATATAAAAACCATTCACCTGATTTTTAGAAAATTAGTACTTTACTACAGTAAGCAAAACTACATAACTTTCAAGAAGGAAGTAAAAAGAAATGTTACTATAAAACTTCAACATTTAATAAATTTTTTTAAGGAGTGTGAATCAACCAGAAGCTTTCTCCCATTTATCACGTAAGTATTCTCAATTTCACCATACAAAAAGGTATCCTTTTTAAGTTAAAAAGTTAGAAAGTAGGGCTGAGCCCTGGTGGCGTAGTGGTTGTGCACGGGACAGCGGCCCACTAGGACAGAGGTTCAATTCTAGCAGTGGGGCTGGGCCTCCTACTCCCACCACCGGAGAGGAGTGATGCCCAAAACACAAAAAACGAACAAAAAAAGTGAGAAAGTTACATTAAAAAAACAAACAATATCAAAACCACCTATTAATGACATCATGTGTTTAGACATCTGTGATGTTTGTAACTTTAAAAGAACAATATTAGGAAAAATATAACATTTCCTCTGTAAAACCAATATAACTATTTTGGCTTTCCTAAACATTTTTTTGGGGAGGGGATTAAGTTCAAAGTAGATGAACCTTTTTTTGGGGGGGAGACAACAGTATTATTATTTGGATATAAAATAATTTAGCAGTTCTAAACTGCTAAGTTCTCTATATATAAATATAGACATACAATCTGTCATTAAAAAATATTTTCGACATGTAGCTGATGTGCAGGAATGGCTTTTTAGGGGGTAGTTTCACAGTGAGTTTCACTTCCAAAAATGCTTTTAGTATTATCACTCTCTCTAGGGAGAGAGTGTAGGGAATACAGTTTTTTGACCTTGTAAACAACAACAAAGAAAAAAAATATCAAGGCATTTCTGACAAGGTCCAGCAGAAGCGAACTTTATCTGAAATACATATATCCTTTATAATTAAAACACTACAACATGTTAACACGTCTAATTGGAACAGCATACAGGAAATATTCTTTCTATCAAGTTGGAAAGCAACATGAACTATGCTTTAGTCAAATTGTCAAACAATCTTTCAGCCTCATTACCAGTTTCTGCACACTCCCAACTCTGAATATTAGTCCAATGAGCTTGCCCACCCCATTCAGATTCCCTCCTAATTTTACATCTATGAAACTTCGGCATTTTCCACTTTTCATTTCAGGGCTCAACTCAAAGACCTGCTATCTTCATAGAGCCTTTGCTATATTTTCACAGTGATCCTTTTACTGGAGCCATTTATCTAGATTGATGGGTAAACAAAACTCCAGATTTCAATCTATGGGACATATCGAGCAATGCACTTCTTTCTTCTTCTTTTTTTTTTGGGTGGGGGGGGCATCACTGCTCTTCGGTGGTGGGAGTAGGAGGCCCAGCCCCACTGGTGGAATTGAACCTCCGTCCCAGTGGGCCGCAATCCCGCGCACAACCACTACGCCGCCGGGGCTCAGCCCCGCACTTCTTTCTTATAATACCACGATTTCCCCTGCTTCTTGGAAGCACTTCTAACATCACCAGTGACATTTCATTGGGTTCCCTATCAATTCAAGGTTTACAGTATTGCATGAAATATGATGAAAAATACACAAATGAGAAAGATGACTTTTTCACAGTTATATGCAATTTACTAGAGGCAAAATGTTAACTCAGAGATGATTATTGCTATATGGCATTTAAAAAAAAAATCTGTGTATGTATGGATCTATGCTGCTCAGGGGTCAGCTGTATTTATTTTGTCAACTCTTGACTCTAATTTTATAAATTTTTGCATTCCTGATGTCTCAGAGTCCTAAGCATATTACACTTTTAATAAGTACTTGTTTAATGCAAACTACTGAGGAAAAAACACTACACTAGTCAGCAGAGACAATACAAACATTTATTAAATGGAAAAAAATGAGATTGCTATAATTAGGTAGGTTCCTTCAGGTTTTCTTGTGCTGGAAGTTGAAAAACTGGCAGGATGGTATCATGGGTGTCTCTTATCTCTTACATTTGCTACAATTAAATGATTAACTTGACTGTCCGAGTGTAGGAGTAGAATCAGCAGTATCAACATATATTTTGGGGGCTCCTCCAGATCACTCAAGACTTATTGTCATAAACCTAGGGGGTGAGGCCCAGCAATCTGAGTCTGAACCAGGTGACTATGATATAAAATCAGCTTTGAGAATCACTAAGCAATCTTGTTTATAGGAATTAGACATTCTGTAGGGTAATATAATTAATTAAAAAAATTTTTAAATGCTGAAAAATAATATGAAAATTATTTTTATGTTCCTTTTATGTCAGAGCCACTTGAGAGGTGTCCGTCCATATGAACGTTTGATTCTTATAAAAAAGTTGTGGAATCTACCAAAAATTGGCCAGAATATCCTTCACTCTAATCTTAACACATTGCAGATGGATCCCGAGTTTATCCGGTCTTTAATGTGTAACTAACTTGCAGATGGGTTTTGGATCTCCACTACTTCCCCACCCCTTGACATTGATTTAGTTGCTTGATTTTTAACTTCTTGATTTTAAAATATCCAGTCTTTAAGGTGTTAACATTTGCCTTCTACATCCTTTACCTCTTTCTACATGTGATTTAAAAATAGAAAGGGCAATGTGGTGGTGATTGTATTTTCTTGATGTGACTAAACTACTGAGTTGTATATATGAATTATATGTCAATAAAACTTTAAACTATTGGGCTGAGCCCGGTGGCGTAGTGGTTGAGTGCGGGACTGCAGCCCACTGGATTGGCACTTCAAATCCAACAGCAGCAAGGCTGGGAGCTCCCATGCCCACCAGAGGGTAGTGATGCGCTCCCCCCCAAAAAACAAACAAACAAACAAACAAACTGATAGGGCATAAAATGTATTTTACATTTTGGGGAAAGCAAGAATATGCTATACATATTTCCACATTACACGTATTTGAATGTACATAATGCATAATCCCAGGTATTTTGGCCTTCTAATAAAAAGCATTAAAAAAACTCCCATAAGCCTGAAAGGTTAAATTTGATACCATTACATAAAACCTTAAAAATATATTAGGAAGTTAGCTTACATCATCAGTATCCTTAACTCGAAGAATTTGTTCTCTCAGATCTTGCAAATCATTAAACGTGGACTGTGCTGTGATGGAATAAACTAATGCAAAACCTTGTCCATTTTTCATGTACAAATCCCTCATTGCTGTAAATTGTTCCTACAAAGGGGCGGGGAGGAAGAGGGCACACAGCAAAAAAAAAAAAAAAAAGTTAATTTGACCATTTTTAAAGTCTAAAATTATTGCTCAATTAAAAATATTACGGAATATTTCTTAGATGTATAGCTTGGCAAAATACAAAGTGAAAACTGGTATTTCAGGAAATAGTTTTTGTTTTTAAATCTAAAAATAATACACACCAAAGTAGTAGATTCATAATAAATATACTCAAGTAGGTTAGTAATATCCTTTTTCTAAAATTACTTAAAGGCAGCTTATAAAGGTAACAGCCTCTGTCTTAATATGCAAGTCTTTCAAATGGCATCCTCATTTTATCATTTCTTACCATTTCTCTTTCTTTAAATGCCAGCAGATATTAAGTATTCAAAGATTAACTGAATACCATATATCCAGAATAAATCTTCCTCTCACTTTTGGATATCTATAAATCTAATTGGCCTGTAAAAACTTTGAAAGAGGTAAGATAACATTAAAAAATACTCCATCTAATTACTGAAGAATGAGTGCATGCCCAAGTATTTCTCACATTATTTACAATATGGCAATATATTTTGTAAGTACTTGACTGTCTATCAGTACTCAACATAATTGGATTTTGATGCGAGATGTTGAGAAAATTTTACATCGGACCTTGAACAAAACATCTGAATCCAACCCACAATGATTTTTGTAAACAGGAGCAGTTCATGTTTCGGTCACTTGGTGTTAGTTGGTGCTGTTAGTGTATGTTGTTTGAACCTTTTGCAGCTGTGTTCCAAGCATTTTGCTATAATTTTCTTAGTTTTTGGAAAAGAATTATCATGATAAGGAACTGGTTAACCATGTTATCAATATTGTTAATGATAATTTAGTAATCCCTTTTAGAAAAGAGTTAAGGAAACACCAACAGCAGACCACATTAGACTTTTTTTTTTAAAAAGAGAAAGCAAAAGCCAGTCAAGTCCTACTGAAAAAAGGCAAAGAACGGAAAAAAACCTTCTGAAAAGCAGCTACCAGTTGATTTTATGTAATGGGATTCCCTTTCCAAACAATGACTCCTCCTCCTCTCCACATCTGTGTCCAGGCCCAGACCCTCATCAATCTCAAGGTATGAGCCATACTGTAGTTGTTAAAAACTTTTTAAATGCTGTGTTTTTATTTAAATTACATTATTTAACTCTGAACTTATTTACTTTGAAATTTCTGTGTAAAGTTTTGTACAAAAAGACTAGATTATGGTAAAAACTTGCTGGCAGAGAGCAGACGAATCCGTTTTGATATTTCTTACGGGAAAAACTGATTCAGAACTCGAATGCTCATATCTCGACACTCTTTCTAGAACAGATTAGCATCAAGGTCCGGGGTTCTACTGAAATTTGTTGCATGTTTACAGGCAAATGTTTAATTAATTCTTTAAAACCTGACCTACTGTAATTAGAAAGTATGATATAAAAAATATAAGAACTCAAGTGAATAAGAAAAATTGCTTCATATTGAATGCTAACACATTGAATAAGCTTGGCCAATATTTGGTTATAAACTATTATCATTTGTAAGGTCAATATTGTACTAACTGTATTTCATTTTACTTACCGTTCCTGCAGTATCCAAGATTTCAAGCATACACTGTTGTGCATCTACTTCAACTTGCTAGGATAAAAATGGAAATACACCTTTAGTTTATACATATACTTACTTGTATGTATAAATGACTCACTAACATACATAAACGCTAGTCTGATTCTAAACAGATTATAGCTATTTAACAGCAAATCCCAAGCAATACTTCAACAAAATGGGGAAATGATATGGTGATCAATGTTCATACACTCCTAAATTGTTCTCAACTCAACACAAGGACATCTACAAGATCAAGTCTCAATAGTCAACATCTAATTCTGGAGAGAAAAGTATTTCAAAATAGCTAGAAAATGGTTTCAACTTAGAAATATTTCTATGTCAACTCTCTGATATTTTAGCTATCTCCATAAATTAATCACAGCCCCTACCATTACTGGTAGCAAGCACTGTGATATCCATCAAATGAACTGTGTGAGGGGTTTAAGAAAGTTCCAAGAAAAATGGAATTAAAAGACAGTGGACGTCCTTGAACATTCCCTCCCTCCGCACCTCCCATGAATTCTCTTCACTCTCCTTGTTTTCCCTTTTAACTCTTGAACTAACATTCCCTATTATTAATTTACTTATAATTAGATATAAAAAGACTGGTAATGAAAGGAAAGATGGAAACACTATCTGTACAGTAGCAAGGGCCAGGCTGGAGGCTATCTGAAGATGAGAAGCCAACTCTCACTAAACTTCATTGTCACATGCTGGGTTAGCAGATTTGGGAATTCACTTATTGCCAGCAGTGTAAGGCGACCTGGTGGTGTAGTGGGCTCTGCACTGACCTGTTAGCCACATCAGTCAGTGGTTTGAACCCAACCACAAGTTACTCCAAGGGATAATGGCTATTTCAACCAAGGATTTAAGGTCTCAGAACCCCAAAGGGGCAACTTACTCTGTCCTATGTATCAGAATTGACTGATAGCAGTGCATTTGAGTTTATTGCTAGCATTTTGTGAAGGAACTCGACGCATAAAAAACTATTTAGTCCTTCTATAAGAGAGAAAACATGGAGGCTATATGTGGAATAGATGACTTAACAATAAAGTTGTAGGTCAAATTATCATTTTTACTTATTATTCTCTTGTGTGTGCAAACGCGTGCATATGATTTTCCTATATTGGCAAACGCAAAGCAAGGCAATAATCAAGTCTGAGCTTCCCATTAATTAACTGTATAAATGAAATCTGCCTCTGTCCTACATAGTATTTAACACTCAATAACTATAAAGCGAAACATATTCATATATATATACACATATATACCTTTCTGTAAGAATCTTCTATCGTAGGATCATATTTTTCAACAAAAATTCCTTGAACAAACTGTACGGTCTGGAAAAAAATCCATAATATTAACTTTTTTTTTTGGAAAATAAAAACCACAACGATACACACATGGGCACATAGACCACATCTCCCCACTGCTTATATATACAATGATGTGTCACAAAAGTTCGGGGAAAATTCTATTATCTTTTAAGTTTATTTTCTCATGAGCTTTTTAAAGCCCATTTGTATTTCCAAATGAAAAAGCAGTTGGCATGTTTTTCTCAATTTGATGCAAACACATTGAGTTCTGAGGTAGGTGGCTAAAACTAAGAGCCGAGTGACACAATTTTATCTTGTTTGGGGAAAAAAAAGACAATCTGTTTCTACACGGGGGGTTTCACTAAACTCAAGTATTCAAACTTTTTTCTCCAAGTTTATTCCTTATGCCAGCCTTTCAAGTTGTGTCTTTTTACTATAGCATTCTTGAAACAGGAAATGTGGTTGTTAAACTTAAGTAAAAATGCAGAGTCAAAGGTAGGAGTAAAGAGATTTTAGAGAGGGTTGACATTTTCTAACATAAAAAGTATTATAAGCCTATTCACAGGGAGAAAGAGTCACTCATTCTTAACTGACTCTAAAATACTAATAAGCTAATACTAATTTACACATTTATAAATCGAACATTCTTTGTTTTTATCAAAACTGTATTCTGGAATACCTTATGTGAGTTTGGAACTAATGCCCTAAGATGACTTACCCAGATATAACTGAGACTTGATAAGATAAGAAAAATACTGCTTCTAAAGCAATCATTAGATTTTACCTTAATAATCAAAACCCAAATCTCAACAGAAAGAGAGCATGTTTTGGAGTGAATAGTTTGAGTACAATGAATATGACTCACCAGAGCAGACTTTCCAACACCTCCTGAGCCAAGTACGACTAACTTATATTCACGCATGGTGTGAATGTGTTGTTAAAACCTGTTTAAAAAAAAGGGCAATGAATTTTAAAATAATTTTTTGTATTCATGTGCTTCTTACATAAATAAGATTATTGATAAAACAAATTAAAAATCACTGTACTGTGTTATCTGGAGCACTATATAAATGGCTCCTACTCATAGAACTCTGACATAGTGGAAGGAGGAAACCACATTTCAAATATTACTTTTAGCCATACCTGTATTTGCTCAGAATGAAATAGTCTATTAATAAAAAAGGTGGGTGGGTGAACTTGGAAAACAGCACAAACGAGTATTTTATTGGCTATACGAGTGGTTCTTAACTTTCCTAATGTCGTGACCCTTTCTTACAGTTCCTCATGCTGTGGTGACTCCCAACCATAAAATTATTTTTGTTGCTGCTTCATAACTGTCAGTTTGCTGTTATGAATCGGGCGACCCCTGTGAAAAGGTTGTTCAACCGCCACCCACCGGTTGAGTACCGCTGGGCTATATGATTGTAGTGACATGCATGTCTCCTATCAACCTTTTCTCAAAAGCCACCTCTAAAATAAGAACAGGAAACAAATGCAAACAAATATGATGAACCATCTATAACAATCTTGGGTAACAGATAGCTGAAGGCTTATTAAGAGCCAAGGCTATACCCAACTAATAGACAAAAACCAATGTTCTTATTGAACTAAAGATATAGCGAAGGTCAACGCTACCATTTTTTTGTACATAAAATTTAACTGGAATTTAGGCACACTCGTTTGTGTATTTTTTAATGAGTCCATTCTTATTACAATGATCTACATAGTCACACAGTGACCAGCTGGCCTGTAAGTCTAAGGTAATCAGTATCTGGCACTTTGCAGGCAGTGAAGTGGCTATGCGCCAGGCTGTTAACTGCAGAGTCAGCAGTTTGCAACTCCTCCAAGGGAGAGAGGCGGCTTGTTATTCCATAAAGAGTTACAGTTTTGGAAACCCACAGGAGCGTTCTATTTTGTCCTACAAGATCACACTATGAGTTGGGATTTATTCGATGGCATTGAGTGTGGGGTCCTGGTGGTTCAAACCGACCAGCTGTTCCACAGAAGAAAGATGAGGCTACCTGATCCTATAGGGATTTAGAGTTTTGGAAACCTATATAGCAATGTTGAGCCAGAACAAGAAGTATGGCAGTAGGGCTTTCTTTGTCCCTGAAGTATCGTGAAATTGAACTGAATTTAAAGGTGCAGCTGAAGCCTCTCAGTTCAGACTAAAATGGCATACAGTTCACTGTGATGAGGTAAGAAAATCTAATAAAAATAAAAATAAAAATGACCACATTGTATATGATGTGAAATTTCTAAATATTAAGGGAAGATCCTAAAACTTTCAGTAGTGGGAAATCATAAGAAAAGTTCTCACACTCCTAAAAAAACTCCAAATTGTCCAGTAGCTGTGATAGCCATGAGAACAGGTTTTAAAGTTTAATATAAAACAGTTCTATAAGGAGCCCTGGTGGCACAGTAACTCGGTGCTCAGCTGCTAACAGGAAGGTCCGTGGTAAGGAGCAAACACATTAGCAGCTCCATGGGAGAAAAGACCTGGAGCCATGCGCTCTTGAGTACAGTTGAGGAACTAAGAGGGTAGTTACACCCTGTTGCACAAGATCTGAGTCAGATTCCACTTGATGGCACACAACATCTGCTATGGTAACGAATAACTTCCATAAACAGCAACAACTACTCTCAGTAAATGTACTTCTGCAAACCAATTAGTGGCACCCCTTAATTGTGAAAAATAAGCTGATTCGCATAGAGCTGACATGCTGGAACCAATCATTAACCAGACGACTTGAATGATCATGTGTCTATAGCAGACATTAACTCAGTCTGCCAATCTCTGAACTCTAAAACACCCTAAAGTGCTATAGGATTAGTAGTCTGCTCTGTGCAGTGTATCTGTTCGGCCAGCTTTGCTTTTCCTTAGGATCAATAACTTCAGCTTTGTCAAGTTTCTCATTTGTTTGTTTGAGATATTGAATGGTGTCTCTCAAACTTTCACAATCAATTTAAGACCCTATTTTGCCATAATTTCGAGGAATCCTTGGATAAACAGATATACAGAAAGGGGTTCTTGTGGTTGACTTATTTTTTTGAATGAGCATAGAATCAGTATCTAGTTTTTCTCTATACTATTCTTAAAAAATCAGATTTTTTTTCAATGATTTTATTGGGGTGCTCTTAAGGTTCTTTTAACATTCAACACATCATTTCTATCAAGCATATTTGTACACATGTTGCAATATTCATTTCCAAATATTTTCTACTTGAGCTCTTGGTATAAGCTCCTCTCCCCTCCCCCTTTTAATAAATCATTTTATTGGGGCCTCATACGACTCCCACCACAATCCATACATACATCAATTGTATGCAGGTCACATAAAAATAAGATTTTAAGAGTTGGTGACAAATAAGGTTTTATTGTGAATGGCAACTCACAATGATTAGCAATGATTATTAGTTGTTTTTAAAAGGGTTATGATTGCATCCTGTTTTACCAAAAATATAACTCTGATTAATAAGTGTGGTAGTTACATAATCTGGTGTCAATATGGGACTTGAGAGGATTAAGAATGAGGGGGTGGGGTCTAACCTGTCAATCACGATATAGCCAATGAGGTCTCTGTGTGGGCATGGCCTTCTCCTAAGGATTCTGGGAACTTTAGGATTCCTCCATGAAGGCAAGAGACTCTCTCTCTCTCTCTCTCGCTCTCAGCTCACTCCCTGGGAGACATCTCTGTGAAGAAGACGCATGAAGAGAGGCTGATGGAGCCAGACAAGCCTGTCAGTGCTTAATTGCTTACACTGTCACTGGATCCACAAGACTTCACATCCCCTGGCCTGTGATCAATCCTGCATTTGGCGTCACTGCATGTATTTCATGAGTCTGAAGATGACTTTATAGATTGGTATTGGACATATGGGCTAATATCAGACTTATGGACTTAATCAGGACTGGGATAGGATGCTTTCTCAATATTCAATTGCTTTTGTATCTAAAACTCTCTTATACCCATAGGTGTCTATGAATTTGTTTCTCTAGTCTACCCAAACTAACACAATAAACGGTATTGGTCAATGACTCTGTATGTGTGTGTGTGTGTGAGAGAGAGAGAGAAAGAGACAGAGACTTGTATACTTGTGAACTGTGAACTTGACCTTCCTGTTCAAAAGTTCTTAAACTAAACGAACATTTGGGAATCTGACTTGTTTAAAGTTTCATGTACAACTTTTCAGATGGGGTGGTGGGGGGGGGGGAGGGGAGAAGAGCATATTGGATTTTCAAATGGATTTGTGGTAACTACTGTTTGAGGCACTGAAACGAATTGTTCTCTTTCAAGACCACAAAGGCAGACACTCTGTGGAGCATAGCACAGTGGATAATAGCATGCAAGTTTTGAATCCTGGCTTTGTGTAAGCTAGCGCAAGTCATGAAAGCTTTCCTTCTAGGTAAAATGGAGGCAGCAGAACCTACAATGATGAAATTGTGAATCTACAATGATGAAATTGTGAGGCAGATTACACAAGAAAATAAACTACAAAAAGAAAGGAATTTTTGTTTTCTTCATTGCTATATACGCAGAACTTCAAACAGTGTTTGGCACATATGCTGGGGCCAGGGGGTTGAGACCTTCAAACAATTCATGGAAAATTTTATTATGTTCCATCTTCCCATAAACTTTTTGAAGCCCTCTCACATGTGTGCAATAAATTACAGAATGAAATATAGTTAACTTATTTCAAATCATTGATAATGTACTATACACAAAATAACAACCAATAAATCATTGCTGCTTAATATGGGCTGAGCTGGTATGCAATATAGTGAAACACAATTGTTGCTTCCTTCTAATACAATCACTACTCTTTCACACCAATAAAAATACTTAGTAAAGTGTTAGTCTACATATGTTCACTTTTAAAAAGTATGTATCAAAAAGAACTGACTCAATTACTCATCATTCTGGATTACATAATGTTTGTCCATTAATAAGATCTACCACCCAATTGCAAAGAAGCCCAAGAAGCTACTCAAAGGTGTGTTAGCTGCAGGGTCAGCAATTCAAAACCACCAGATGCTCCTTGAGAAAGATGGGGCTTTCTATTCTTGTAAAGTCTTAAAGTCTTGCAACCTTACAGGGGCCCTTGTACCTTGCCTTATAAGGTCACTATGAGTCGGTATCAACTCGATGGCAATGAATTTAGTTTTTGAGTAGCATTCAACTTCAGTTATTCTTGACTCAATTTATGAATCACTATGTGGTTATAGTGTATCTAAAATCATTGGAGAAATAAAAAAGTATAACTAAATGATAAATTTACTATTAAAAAAACAAAACTATTAACTATTTCATGTAGACATTTTTTAAAGATCTGTTCTAAACAGTATGCTAGAATCTGCAGATTACAAAAGAAAATCTAAGAAATGATATCTTTTACCATTTAAGACTTATGAAGCATATATATTATACAAATATTTAATTAAAAGATCATTTTAGGGCCGAGCCATGGTGGCGTAGTGGCTGTGTGTGGGACTGCAACCCACTGGGTTGGAGGTTCAAATCCAGCAGCAAGGCTGGGCCTCCTACTCCCACCACCAGAGGGCAGTGATGCTAAAAAAAGAGAGATCATTTTGTTGGGAGTTCTTATACTTCTTATAACAATCCATACATCAATTGTATCAAGCATATTTGTACTACATATGCTGCCACATTTTTTTCTAGCCATTTACATTCTATTGAGCCTTTGGTATCAGCTCTTCTCCCCCTAGCCCTCATGACCCCTTGAAATATTATCAATTATTATTACTTTCATATTTTACACCAACTGCTATCCCACTTCCCTCATGGTTTCTGTTGTTTGTGTGTAGTTATATGTCAATCATCGTGATCGGTTCCCCTTTCCTCCTCTCCTTTACCTACCTTCCCCCTACGCTGGTATGGCTGTTCCTGGATTCTGGGTGTTGTTATCTCTTATCTCTGTGTACTTGCTCCAGGTTAGCCCAAAGTGAGAGGCAACATTGGGGTCATGACAGTGGGGTGTGAGGAAGACTCAGGTAACAGAGGAATAATGTATGTTTTATCAGTGCTCTACTGAGTCCTGGTTGACCCATTCCTTCCCTGTGACACTTGTGGGGGATGTTCCATTGTCTACAGATGGGCTGTGGGTTTCTTCTCTGACCCCCCTCATTCTCAGAATGTTTTTGTTTGCTGTAGGTATTCAGATGCCTGTTATCCGGTTCCAACGACACTGCAACGACACTGCAATATCACCCTGACTGGTGTGCTTCTTCCATGTGGGCTTATTCCTTCTCTGCTACATGGCCACTTGTTTAACTTTAAGTCTTTAAGATCCTAGATACTGTATCTTTTAATAGCTGGGCACTATCTACTTTTTTTCACCACACTTGCTTACGCACCCATTTTGTCTTTAGTAATTGTGGCAAGAGGGTGGTTGGTGCCAGTTTGTTAGAACAAAGTGTTTTTGCATTAAGGGCGGGTATGAGCAGAGGCCCAAAGTCTGTCCACCATCATAGTGTATCGCTATATAAATACATATACATAGGCCAATACCTTTACTTTTATGTAGTGTATTTACATATGTACACACCTATGTCTGTAACTTTATTCATGGCTTCTAGTTTGTATAAGCATATATAAACAAATCACTATACTACAGCTTTCAATGTTTAATGTCAATAGACATTTACTGAGTATTTAATGTATGTTAGGCCCTATTCTATGCAATGTAAATAGTGCTGTGAACCTAGAATTACAATCTGGGGGTGGGGCAGATATGTAAAAAA
The DNA here is from genome assembly GCA_004026705.1 of Nesogale talazaci. NCBI lineage: Eukaryota > Metazoa > Chordata > Mammalia > Afrosoricida > Tenrecidae > Nesogale > Nesogale talazaci. The sequence goes on along the minus strand of PVJH01014869.1, from coordinate 38,281 downwards.
AAATAAAACAAGATAAAGGAGAAAAAGAATGTAGGCATGGCAGATTGCTTTATTTGGTCACGAAGGACCTGTGTTAAAGAGAAAAAAAAAATTCATTGCCATTGAGTTAATTTTAACTCATAGTAACCTTACAGGACAGAACAGATGCTCCTATGGTTTCTGAGACTACTTATGGGAATAGAAAGTCTATCTTTCTCCTGTGGAGTGGCTGGTGACTTTGAACTGCTGACCTTGTGGTTTGCAGCTCAACCTGTAACCCACCATACCACCAGGGACCCATGATAGAGAGTGTACTGAAAAATTATAGCCCTGTCAATGGATCGATATTAAATCTTTTAGTAAACTGCTCTATCTACAATTAAGCTTTATCCTGTTTGGCATTTTAAAACCAACATCTTTTGTGGCATGATTTATAATGTGCTAATTAGTGGCTGACACTAAAATAGGTTCTTGGGAGATTCCAGGGATTTTTCCAGGATCCATGGATGAAATTATGGTTTGGGTGCTCCCCTCTTTCTCGGACAATAGAGGCATAAAAGGTATTGATTTATGGAAATTTAATGTAGTCTATCTTATGTGATTCTATTACAGTACATACAAACTGTTTCTCATGCTTGGCAAAGCAGTTCGTGAAAAAGAGCAGGCCCTTCAACACTACGGACAACAATGGGCTGGAAAGTGGGAATGAATGTGACAAATAATAGCCAGAAGTGGACGATGTCGCCAATAAAGGATAAGAACAACATGAACATCTGAGCTGGGGCAATGAATGCACCGAGGCATAGCTTTCCCCTCATTGTGTAGTCAGGGTCACATATAGGCCAGGATAGGACGTTCCTCACTAGCATAAACTCAGGGTTATAGAGCTTAGGAGGGTAGTGTCAATGAAACCTCCCTGAAGTATTCTTGTCCTATTTCAGTCCACAGCGACCACGCCCTTTTCTGACAAGCTGCACCAAGTACTTTAGATCTTGATTATATACTTTGTGTATTGTATTCTGAAGAGGTAACAACAAGCTATAGAAAGAGAATCACTTGCATTACCAGTGTTTTGTGAAACTGAATTTGACTACGAGTTACACTGACTTAATTTGTCACGAGTAACATTAACTCGTGATTTAAGATCTTTGGCTGTTATTTAAAGAGTTGTATAACTTGAGGTCAATTACTTAAATTTCAGATTCCAGATTTCTCATACATGTAAAAATGAATGAAGAAAAGTAGGTTCTGCACACTCAGATGATTTTCATCAGCCAGGTGAGCATGTAAATGTCTAAAGCAGCATGAAGTTACAGATGGGTGGAGAACAGAGAAGACAGGCTTATATAACTTATATAACTACAGTTACCAGGATACTAAGAATTGTGAATGTTGGGGAAGTCAACAAAACTTACTTAAAAGGATGGACATTTGGATTATGGGCCACCAACTTTTAAACTTCTGGATTAGAAGGTACAAAAGCCCCTTTAATTCTAAAATGCAGTGTTTTATATATACATAGAATTTTGAAAGTATCTTACATTTTCTATTCCTTCTCCTCAATCATTAAAGAAGTTAATTACATTTTACCACTGTCTCTCAAATGTAAATAGAATTAAAGGAGCTGAAAATAATGCAAGAAAATCTATGAGCCTTTAACCCACAGTGCCATCGAGTAAATTCTTATTCAGTGACCCTTTATAGGTTTCTAATGCTTTAAGTCTTCAAGGGAGCAGAAAGACTCACCTGTCTCCCATAGTCTGCTGGGTTTAGCTATTGACCTTGCAGTTATAAACCCAATGTGTAGTTCACAGGCCACCAAGGCGGTTTTCTATCCTTATTCATAGGCTGCTTAAAACAAAAAAACTCAGCGCTATGGTGATTCTGACCTACATCAACTCTATATAGGGTTCCAAGGCTGTAAATCTTCATAGGAACTGCCTACCACTTAAAAAAAAAATCCACGGATATTACTGAGCACTCATCCAAGGCTTTCCATTGTCTTTCTTCTGTCTGGCACGCTGACGTCTCCCTGGGTAGTGCAAACTGCTACTGTTAGGAAGTTGAGAATCAACAGAGGCACCTGGGAAGAAAGGACTGAAGATGTATTTGTGGTAAACTAGTCATTGAAGACTGCATGGAGCAGAGCTTTATTCTGACACACGTAGGATTGCTATGAGTGAGAATCAAGTCAACCTGTTGCTTAGCAGCTGTGTGCTTAATTAAGCATTGTGTCCACCAGAGCCCCTGCAACCATGGTCAAATTAAGTTTCACAAAACACTGGTAATGCAAGTTATTCTCTTAGCCTCAAGTTATTTAGCTACTTCCTCCATCCCATCTGAAACTCTGTGATCTTAAATTATAAAGAAAGGGCTAAGTAAAAACATTTAACTACTGGTTCTTGATGTCAAGTGACATTAGTTCTCCCACTGAACACTTCTGGCAGAGAAGACATTTGAGTTTTCAACCTCCAAATCACAAAATAGTATTTTAATAGCTGAAGAGGCTTACTGTGTTCTCTCCTTAACTGCCAAATAATAAATAAAATTACCATATTTGTCAGACCATAAGACGCACTTCTCATCCTCCAAGCGGGGTAAAAAGGTGGGTATATTTTATGCTCTGAAGGTGTGCTACCCCAGAACATTTGTCTATGATCCCATGTACCCACTTACTGTCCACTGCTGTTTGCATGCTGTGGGTTGCTGCGTGTTCGGGGAAAGTCCTGCCTCCTGGTGTCTCAATATCACTCAAGTCACTCTGACTGGCACAGCACATGGCCCTCCCCTGTGTGTGTGTGTGTGACACTGACGGGATTGAGACTGGAGGCAGCTGTTGAGTTTATGTTGCTAAGTATTACCGTATTTTGCTTTATTTTACTAAATATTTTAGAATACTGGTGCTATTTGGCTCAGAATATTTTTTTTGTTTTCCTGATCTAAAAATTGGGTTTATCTTTTGGTCTGAAAAATATAGTAATTCAAGATTCTGAAGGATCTGGCAGTAATGTGTTGACACAATGAAAGAATTTTAAACCTCTGAGCAGATTTTAAAATTATCTTTGGAGGAAAAGGTACGAGGTCCAAACATTAGCACTCATCTCTTCTTTAAATGTACATTGTAAGAGTGAACTACAAAATACATGAAAAACTATTACAGTGAATATTGCTTATATTTACTTTCTGTGATGTCTGTGTCACATATAAAGGATAAAAAGGAAATGTTTCCAATCTTACAAACTCATGTTCTACAGAGAAAAGTTTTCCCTGTGAACAGAATTTCCTAGTCAAGAATAAAATTTTTAGATTATCAAGCTATTAATAAAATTTATTCTGATCACAGTTATTAAACCTCAAACAGGAAAAGTTCTTTTCTTGCTCCTTTCAAGGATAAAGAGTGCTAATAAATAAATCTTATTTCAATTAGTCACACTGACTCGTTCATCAAAAAATTCAGTAATACACTTTGTCATGAAATTTGAAGTCATATTTTGAAGTCATTATTGGACTTGATTCAGTACCTGATCACATCTCTTAGAGAATTTACTAAATAGATGAAACAAACTTACAAATGCAGAACCAGATTCTTAATACGATTTTTTCAGCTGGAGTCAATAGATGAAAGGAGTATTTAAGTGACAAAAAAGGAAGAGGTGGGAGAAGATCAGTGGTATTTCAAAAGCAAGAAGAAATAATATGGGTTTCAAGCTCATCTTAGTAGTTTCTAAAAAAAACAAAACAAACAAACCCAAATACCACAAAACTTAAAAACTCACTGCTAGCAAGTAGATGGCAGCTCATGGTGACCCTACTAGGATAAGGCAGAATTGCCCCTGTGAGTTTTTGAGACTATTTATGGGAGTAGAAAGCTCTGTTTTTTTCCTGGGGAGCCACTTGTGGCTTTGAACTGACACCCTGCAGTCAGCAGACCAACTCATAACCACTACACTACCAGGGCTCCTGGTTTCTAATCAGCTTTCTTCAGGTAAGGTGGTTTTCTGTTGAACTCTTGGTGCCCTTAAACAGTAAGCAACCTTAAAAAACAATCGCTCAGTCTCCCTCATTTCCACCTCAAATCAAGATGCAGCAGTAAATTCAATAGATATACATTGACTCAAATATGTCTTCTGTTTCCTAACCACAAACTGAGGAGGCCTTTGTGGCATAGCGGGCTACCGGCGAGGCTGCTAACTGCAAAGACAGCAGTCTGAAAGCACTCTAACACGGCCTGGCGAAGATGTGCAATCTTGGAAACCCATACACAGGCAGTTAGACTCCTACAGATCCGTGGAGCCTGGTCTTTACCAGGTAAAAGTGAGAAACTTTGAGACAACTGGTTCTCAATAGGAATAAAATAGAAGCAGATCTGTTTAGAAAAGATCACAAAACCTGGGTTTTTCTTTTATGAGTTCTGGAAATTCAGAACTAAAGATCACAAGAGGTCAGAGAGATGGTTGTCTAAATCAGAGCAGTAATTTAAGGGACAACAAGGAGAACATATCTGAGAAACTGATAAACCAGAATCAGAGACTGGGGGCTGATTTGACAAGGATAGAGAAATAGGATACATGATCAAACAGACAGATAGTGGGGCCATAAAATATAAAAAGGCATCTATGAAGAACAGTAGACATCGTTCATCTTTTGAAAAAGGTCTCAGCGACAGTGGAATAGGTACTGGTACTGGTATGGAAGTGGCAGTCTCACAGTCATTGAGTTGAATCCGATTCCTAGTCTCTAAATCTTTATGAGGCAGAAAGCCTCATCTTTCTCTCAGAGCTGCCAGTGGGTTTGAACCATTGACCATGTTGTTAGCTTAACCCACTGTGCCATCAGGGCTCCTTGGAGATGGCAGTAGCATCCTTGACTCCTAAAGCTATTAGAAATATGATTGATGTTCACTGCCTACATTCAAAAGACTCAGATATAAGAAATGGCATCAATTTATGAAGGGAGGTTATAAATGTAAAACACTACAAAAGTGTGTTTCATAATACTTTTGGTTTAACTTGATCTTCTTCTTCACTTTAAGCATTCTAGATATACGGCAGTGAGCATCCTGCAAGACTGTTAACATCAATGCTCAGAGAGGGAGCAGTCAAGAAATCAAACAATATGCTGTTTCTGACAAAGCTGTTGCACAAGATCTCTTTCAAAGTGTTGAAGAGCAAGGATATTACTTTAAGGAGTAGGATGCACCTGCCCCAAGCCATGATATTTTCAATCACTTTCTATAAATATGAAAGTTAGTTAATAAATAAGGAAGACCAAAGAAGAACTAATACACGTGAATGATGGTGCTGAATAAAGACACTGAAAGCATCACAGACTCTGCAAGAAGAACAAACAAATCTGCTTTGGAAGAACAATCAGATACCTTCTTTAGGAGCAAAGATGTCAAGACTTGGTCTCACATACTTTGGACACTGACAAAGTGAAGGATCAGTGAAAAATACAACACCCTCAACAATGGGCTGAAGTATAACAACTGTGAAAATGGTACAGGACCAAGTGGTGTTCTGTTCTTATTTACTAGTCAGAACTACTTGCTGGCACCTTAATAACAAGTACCTTGAATTTGATTTGGAATCTCTTCAGGTATAAGTAGCAAGCACACCTATGTTCACACAATTGCCAATGTTTATTTTATATTCCAGCCCTTAAAAAAGGAAAAAAGAAGACGACTCAGCTACAAAATAGTACCTACTAAAAATTAACAAAAATACCACAAAGAAAGCAGATTTTTTTCCCCTTGTGAAGACACCATTCTCTATGCATTCCCCAGCTTTTTATCCTCCTTATCTGATCTCACTTCAGTTAATATACTGTAGACAATATCTGCCATAAGTAGATTCAATAGGACAGGGTTGAACTGCTCCTGTGGGGTTCTCAGACTAACTCTTTATGGGAGTGGAAAGCCTCATAGTTCTCCTGAGGCGTGGCAGGTGATTTTTATTCACTGATCTTGGTGGTAGCAATGGAATATTACTTAGCAATAAAGAAGACTCTGATACACTCAATTACATGGACAGAACCAGCAAACATTGCTTAATAAAATAAATCAGAGAAAAAGGAATGACTATTGTATCATCCCATTTACATGAAATACAAGGGGGCTATGGAAGTTCATGGAAAAAAGAATGAAAAGATAATGAAATTTTCCTTTGCTCTTGGGTCTTCTTGAAGTGGCAAAAGCACAAAGAAAAAGGTGCACTGGCAGGCTGAGTCCCGGTGGCGTAGTGGTTGTGCGTGGGACTGCGGCCCACTGGGATGGAGGTTCAATTCCAGCTCCATGGAGCAAAGGCTGGCCTCCTACCCACCACCTGAGGGCAGTGATGCCTAAAAAAAAACAAAACAAATGTGCACTGGTGGTAACCAGGGACAAGAAGGAGAAGGGAAGAAGGATACAGATAAACTAGTGTTTAGGGTGATGCAACAGTTTTGGAAATGGAGGATGGTGATGGTGGCAGAAAATGGCAATAAAGTCATTAATGTAACTATCATGCTATTAGAAATAGTTAAAATAAAAAGGTCTATTTGAAATAAAGTATCAATATTTTTAATGCCCAATTCTGTTTTTCATCAGGTTTAGTGCATGCATCATTACTTATCTGCTGATAAAATCTCTAAGTATTTTTAGTAAGAAATCTTTAAGAATATTACTACATAATTGTAATTAAAGAGATTTCAGTGGTTATGCACTGGGCTACTAATTGCAAGGTCAGCAGTGTGAAACCACTAGTGGCTCTGAGGAAGTTGAAGCTTTCTGCTTCCATAAAGAGTTACAGTGGGAACTCAGAGGGGCAGTTCTACCCTGTCCTATAGGGCCGCTAAGTGTTGGAATCAACTTCTTCGCAGAGAGTTTGGTTTTTGAGTTGGTAACTCAAAATACATTCCTCAGTAGATGAGTGAATTGATCAAATGCAGTTTGGAATTTTCACTTGGACATTGAAGAGTACCTGTCCAAAATAAGTATATTCTGAAATAAAATAAAAATCAAGAAGGGGTGAGCCCCGGTGGCATAGTGGTTGAGTGCGGCACTGCAGCCCACGGGCTTGGCGGTTCAAATCCAGCAGCAGCTCTCTAGGAACAAGGCTGGGTAGCTCCCACGACCACCAGAAGGCAGTGATGCCCATAAAACAAAAACAAAAACAAAAAATCCAGAAGCCTCAACACAGCAAAAGCAAAACAAAAGAAGACCCAGATATACAAAATTTGTATTTCCTGATTCCGCATTAACAGTGACACACAAAGGAATCAGAGGGGTCAACAGTCTCGATTTCTCCACCAAAAGTCCTGTCCCAGAACTCCCCCATCCTAGGCAAAGTAATTTGATGGATAATCCTAGGTAAAATATATCATGACAGCAATTTGCCTCAAGTTTCAGAATCTTCATTATTTTAAATTGTACAGGCTTAGAAAAAACCTTGTAAGTTCTAGTAGGTGGTTACTATATATCTCTCATCTTAAAAGCTTTAAATTCTTTGAAATTAACATGGAAATTAAAACCAGCAATTATGAGTCAAGTTCAAATGTTTATAACAAACAATATTAGCACACACACGTTTTATAGTATATTTTTACACAAGAGTTCTCATCTGCATAAAAGTACAACAGCTTTTTTTATCGAGGTCATTTTCCCATTAAATTAAAAAATGTACTCTTAAAAATTAATTAGCACATGAATATGCATTTTATGCAGGATACCACGCAGGTCTACAAGGCTGGAAAAAATGTATATAGATTTTCAAAATGCCTGTGCTTCTATATAAATGATGACAGAAAAATATGGAAAATAAATGAGAAACCGAAACACTAGGAGAGTTCAGAAAATGGAGAGACTAAGAACAGATTTATGAAAAAGGTGGCAAGTGAGTAACAGTTAATATGCTAGGGAAAGAAACAGAACGGAAGAATGCACAGAAGGCAGCAATATTTAGGATTACCATCAAAATACGGCAGAAGAAAGCAGACTAAAAGGCCAATAAGGCACAAGAACTAGGAAAATAAAAACAGCAATAGTATGTATGGATCATGATGGGAGTTGTGTGAGCCCCCCAAAAATGATTCATTAAAAAAAAAAAAAAGGGAAGGAGAAAGAGGAGTTTATACCAAGGGCTCAAGTAGAAAATATTTGGAAATGAATATGGTACCATGTGTACAACTATGCTTGCTATAAATAATGTACTGAATGCTATAAGAGCCCTAAGAGCCCCCAATAAAATGACTGGAAACAAACAAACAAACAAACAGCAATAGTGTTAGTAGATAATGGAGGTCTGGATGGTTTATTGGTCAGAAGCGTTGATTTCATTTCACATGCAAATGTACAGCCTATTTTAGAGAAAAGTGCCATTACTGAGAAAACTAGATATTTAAATTAACAAAATGTGTTCTAACAAATACAGGTCTGGTTATTAAAGCTAGCAAAGTTATGCATTTTAGTAAAACGTAAACTAAATGAGTTGGCAATAAAAATCGGTATTAAGATGATGAAAACCAAAAGAAATAATATATCATTACACAGAGATAGAAGGACAGGATAATTAAGACAACTTTCAATTTTAGCTTTGTTCAATAATACTCTATGGATACTAAGTGCTGGAAGTATAAATATCAGAAAGAACATCTTTAATTCCTTATTTTTCCTAACAGGTTATAAACTGTGTTATCACAGACTGGTTACTTTGGGTTAATTATCACCATCACAAAACAAGACACTTGGGGTAAGAGTATTATATACTTAAGATCTTTTTTTCGTTCTTCTTTTTTTGGGTATGTACTTTAAACTTTTAATAGAATAGATTTTTTCCATTCTTTGACTAAAATAGATTTTTATAGAGGTTGATTACAAATAAATCAGGTAGATATTAATTCCTTAAGCTTGATAATACTATTTTCTTTTTGAAATTATTAAAAAGAAAACTTTCTTTTACATTTTTTTAATAAATCATTTTATTAAAAGAAAACCTTTTGTGAATTTACTAAGGGTTTACAGAGCAAACCATTAGTTTTACATTCAAAAATTTATACACACTTTGTTCTAACTTACCCATTTCAATCGCTTGTACCATTATGTCCCCCACTTCCTCCCATTGTTCCTAGATGCCATCGCTGCTCCTTTCCTAACCCTCTGTCCTTGTGTAAATGGTACTCTTTAGATCTTAAAATGGTTGATTATTCTAACATATTACTAAGTATAGTTCCAGATCTGAACTAGTTTTAGGAGCTCTACCAGTCTTATTTGACCAGTGTATGAGTTTAAATTCTGAGCATCCCCTTTGCAGAAAGTCAAGGATGACATTGAAAACCCAAAACCCATTTGCAAAGTCCTAAAGTATATTAAGCCTCTGTTGAATTTCTTCTGAAGCCTAAGTAGGGGAGGAGAACAATTTTGGCCCTAGGCAGGATGTTTTGGAAAGCATACTAACTCTACCCTTCTCCAGCCAACCCAGAGAGCTGCAGTCACCCTATGAACTTGGCCAAGTGTCCTTGATGGGAAATCACAGTTGGTGAGGTGAAGGGGAACAGAGTTCACAGTCACGAGTCATGCCTGGACTACTTTGGTCAGAGGTCCTGGACCAATCTTCCTAACTGTAATTTTCAGACATCCCCTTCATCTGGATATGTCTTTGTCCTAAGACTTTAATAAAACACCACTAAGTCTGTTTTTAATGATTTTGAGTTCTACTCCACATTTTCCTTCTACTCTATGGCAGATCTAATGTGATCCTTTTCAAAGAAATTGTTAGTATTAGCAGGCAACATTTGTTTCTTCTGTCCAATGGAACAAACTATTTAGATTAAAAAACTCTGAATCTAAATTGAGTGTATAAAAAATACACACGAGCTGAGCCACGGTGGCATAAGTGGTTGTTGAGTGCGGGACTGTGGCCCACGGGCTTGGCGGTTCAAATCCAGCGGCGGCTCTCAGGAGCAGCACTGGGTAGCGCCCACGACCACCAGAGGCAGCGATGTCCAAAAACAAAACAAAACAAAAATACACACTTTATGGCCAGGTTCTGTGGCACGTTCACTGCTAACCACTTATAATTAATGCTTAACATAGTGCCTGGAATACAGAACAACACCATTATGTGATGAACTCAGTATTTCTTGCTCTTAAGCAGGAGCTGGCAAAATTATACCCCTCAGGCCCAAATTCCATCTGTTGCCCATTTTTTTTGTTCACAAAGTTTTGTTGGAAGTTATACTCAAAGTTTCATAGAAACAGTCAGGCTCATTTGTTTAGATGTTGTCTATGGCTGCTTTCATGCTACAATGGCAGAGTCATGTAGTTGTGACACTGTACAGCTAATAAAATCTAAGATATTTGCTATTAGACTACTGTGGAAGTTTGCTGCCCCTTGTTCTTTGGCTAAAGCCTAGGCAGGGGGGGGGGGGGCAAGACCAGAAAGAACTTACCAATTAGTCTCGTGGTGGTGACTGTAGCTCAAGCACTTACTCAAAATATTTAATAGTTATCTGGAGCAGGAGATCTGCTAAGACAATGCTTAAGTGGTCCGCTGTGACCTGAAAGGTTGGCGGTTTAAATTACCCAGCAGCAAGCACCCTGGGAAATAAGACCTGGTGATCTGCTTACATAAAGGTTAACATCGACAATACAGTTCTACTCTTGTCATATTGGGTCACTATGAGTCATAAAACAACTCAATAGTAGTTAACAAAAACACCTGGAGTATAATACTGAGTAGGCTCTGGGAACAACACTAGACTAGACTTAAAAAAAAAGGATGTATAATTCTTAATTATTTATATCTAAGGTGGGTGAAGGAGTCCCTGAGGGGCACCAATCTAATAGGTTAGTGGTTAGAACCCATTTAGTGGCTCTATGGTGTTCTGCTTCTGTCAAGGTTACAGTCATAGAAACCCTATGTAACAGCTCAACTCTGTAACACACAGAGCTGCTGTGAAATTTCTTATGACTCCTGCAATGAGTTTGGTGTTTGGTAATGTACTCTATGGACTCCCTGGGTGGGGCAAACAGTTAATGCTCTGAGCTGCTAATCAGAAGCAGCTGATGATATTGGAGGGTTCACAACTGCTAAAGAAAAAAAGACTGTGACAAATCAGCCATTGGATATTCTACAGAGTACAGTTCTTCTCTGAAGCACATACCCTAAGGACACCATCATTCAGAGTCAATCCATGTGGTATTTTTAAATGTGGTTCAGAAGTATCAGGATAATAATTCTAAAAATATTAAAAATTTTCTGCCATTGAAGACTGCAAACATGTACCCCAAACACAAGGAACTTGAATAGAAAAACTGAGAATGGAAAAACTGATTCTGAAGATTACCCAGTAAAGACAATGTGTGAGGCACATTGTTCTGTGTTAGTCAATAAAGTTATTCAGACAGCGTTAGTTAAGGCCATTCTTAAAGATGCTAACCCTATGAGAAGATGGTAAGGTCCTTTTCAGTATACTTTTAAGTATAAACCTCATCTATTTTTCTACACAAATACACAAAAATGAACGGGGCAATTTGTACAAAATGCAATTAAAATAGAAATGGATTGTTAACATTAAAGACCAGATATTTTAAAATCAAAAAGTTAAAAATCAAGCAACCAAATCAATGTGAAGGGGTGGGGAAGTAGTGGAGATCCAAAACTCATTTGCAAGTTAACACATTAAAGACTGATAAACTCGGGATCCGTTTGCAATGTGTTAAGAGATCATTTCTTCTCACCCTGAATCTGGAAATGTCTACCATAGACATATTCACATTTATAGCTTTGAAGAGGCACCCTTTAGTTTCAGTTCTGGTCTGAAGCATTTTAAAGATTTCTCTAATGCTAAAAATTTAGGACTAGAATATGAAATCATGTGGTACAGAATGTTTTGTGATGATCCACATGTTCTATAGGTGCATCACACTACATGGTACAGTATATATATGGCTACTGAGCACTTGACATGTCGCTAGAGAGAATGAGAAACAATTATAAAATTTTATTTACTTCCAATTGAAATACTTTGTATACCTCAGGATTTGTGCTTCTAAATCTATGAGAAACTTGGATCTACATGAGTATCACCAGGGCATTTTATCTTGGTAAAGCAGTTTGCTTCTAACTTCACATGTACTTTTCTCCCCCTTGAGAACATCACCTTTCTTTTTCCTCACAAAAAGCTGCTTCTAATGATAAAGTCTTGCTATTTTTCTAAGGATATGGATCAAACAAGGTTCTCCACTGTAAGTTTGTACAGAGAAGGAATCTAACTAAAGATGGCAAGGAACTCACGATGTATTTTAAGGGCTAGTGAATCAAATGTAGGGCTTACAGAATCAAAAAGTCCAAAGTCATACTGCAAAATGTGCCAAATGAGGCAATTGTTGTCACCACTGAGATGCTACTGCTTGCATCAATTTTTGCTAAGGAACCTGGTTCTTAGGGTTTGCTACCCTCCCTTCCTCTTTCAATTCCTAAATTCAGATGCACAAAATTTTGCAGGGTTTAGTCAGACTTCAAATCAACAGCTGGTTAGGTCAAGTACTGGAGTCCCTGGATGGCACAAATAGATAAGTGTTAGTGGGCTGCAAATTGGAAAAGGTAGTGATTTGAGTTCACCTAGAGGTGGTCTGTTAACTACTTTTCTTCTTTTAAGTTACGTTATTGGGAGCTCTTATAGCTATCCTACCATTCCATATTCAATCACATCAAGCAGTGTTGTACAGTTGCTATCAAAGTCAATTTCAAACATTTTCTTTCTTCTTGAACTACTTGACATCAGCTTTCCTTTCTTCTTCCTCCGTCCCCCGCCAACTTTTATTCTTTTTTTCTTTCTAAACATTTCTTTTGGCTGAATCTTACACAATCCAATATATCCATTCACATACAATTCTGTTGTGTGATGAGATCTACTTCTGAAAAGTTAGCCACTGTGACCCGATAGATCACAGCCCAACTCTGACATATACTGGGTTTTTTAGTTTAGGCGAAGTGCTAGTGCCCTACTTGCAAGGGAAGTGGGAAAGACAATCACCTGGCATTTTCTATAAAGCAAGGTTGTTTATAAGTTTGACTTATAAAGTGGAGATATTCCAAACACAGAAAGTAGATCCAAATAGTTAGGTAAGAATGATAATTATCAGGCTGAGCCCTGGTGGTGAAGTGGTTGTGTGTGGGACTGTGGCCCACTGGGTTGGCGGTTCAAATCCAGCAGCAGCTCTCCAGGAGCAAGGCTGGGCCTCCTACTCCCACCGGAGAGCAGTGATTGCACCCCCCCCCCCCAAAAAAAAAAAGAATGGTAATAATCAGAAGCAACAAAGCCCATATGGAAAACACCCAACAGCTTGTGTGATCACTGTGTCGAGGGGATCAGGTAGCAGGCATCAAAGAACAGAAAATCCTATCATTGTGAATGAGAGGTAGTGCTGAATGTGGACCCAAAGCCCATCTGTAGGCAACTGGGCATCCCCTTACAGAAGGGCTGCAAGGAGGAGACGAGCCAGTCTGGGTGCAGAATAGCAACGATGAAACATACAACCTTCGTCTAGTTCTTCAATACTTCCTCGCCCCTCCTGTCATGACCCCAATTCTACCTTACAAATCCAGGTAGACTAGAGGATGTGCACTGGTACAGATAAAACTGAAAATCCAGGACTCCAGGACAGATAAACCCCTCAGGATCCGTGGTGAGAGTGGCCATACCAGGAGGGTGGAGTAGAAAGGGGAATTGATTATAAGGATCTATACAAAACCCCCTTCTTGGGGAATAGTCAACAGAAAAGTGGGTGAGGGGAGACATTGGTGAGTGTAAGGCAAGGGAAAATAATGATTTCTAAATTATCAGTGGGGAGAGATGGTAGGGAAAGAAGGGGAAAAAATGAGCTGATACCAAGAGCTCAAGCAGAAAGCAAATGCTTTGAGAATGATGATGTGCTTGATGTATATATGAATTGTGATAAGATAGAAGTCCCCCAATAAAATGATTAAAAAATGGTAATCATAATTTAAAAAATACTACAGTAGGAATTAGAGCATAAGCTATGTTTCCCAGCTTATTTTTAATGCAGTTCTTGTAGTAAACTTAGGTGCGAGTATATACGGGAATTTGAGAGATAACAAAGTTAGTCTGAAATTTTATTTAAAGTCAATCTAAACACCAAAAGCAAAATAAAAAAATTGTCTTTACTAGGCAATAATAACTTCAAGTGACTTAGAAAAAAGTCTTTTGGTGGGAGCAGGAGGGAGGGAGGGAAAAGGAAGAGCTGATACCAAGGGCTCAAACAGAAAGCACATGGTTAGAAAATGATGATGGTACCAGGGGGCAGTGATGCCCCAAAAAACAAACAAACAAAAACAACAAAAAACAACAACAAGAAAACAAACAAAAAAGAAAATGATGGTAACATAACTACAAATATGCTTGATACAACTGATGTATGGAGAAAACAAACAAACTGATGTATGGAATGTTATAAGAGCTGTAAAAGCCCCCAATAAAATGATTAAAAGACAATAAAGTGTTGGAAGAGCAAAAGAAAAAAAATTGTGCCGACAGCCATTTCACATTTTGAGATGTTTCAATATAGTTCAAGCTCAGTATGAGGGACCTTCAGAAGAGTCATAGAAAAATGTAATTGCAAGATAGTAATTTTTTGAGGCTTCCTCAAACTTGCACAAATAGCAAGAGACAAAATAACTAAATAGGACTTCATAAAAATTAAAGATTTGTTCATCAAAAGACTTTAACAAAAAAAGTGAAAAGGCAAATTACTGATTGGGAAACTATCTGACAAAGAACTTAATCAACATATACATATGAAACTTTGACAACAAAAAGGCAGCCCAGTTATAGAATGGCAAAATGATGTAAATAAGAACATTACCAAAGACGGCTGAGCCCTAGTGGCGGAGTGGTTGTGTGCGGACTGCGGCCCACTGGGTTGGAGGTTCAAATCCAGCAGCAAAGCTGGGCCTCCTATTCCCACCACCACAGGGCAGTGATATCCCCCCCAAACAAACATGCAAACAAAACAAAGTCGACATTTAAATGGCCATCAAACTCATGAAAAGATGTTCAATGTCATTAGACATTACAGAGATGAGACTCAAAAGCATAACAAGACACCATTATACTCCCACAAGGAGCCCTGGTGGAGAGTGCTTGAGTGTTGAGCAGCTAGCTGTTGAAATTGACTCTGGCACTTCCCTCCCCCTCATAGCCAAGAAAACAACAAATGTTGGTGAGGAGGTGGGGAAAACAGGAACTCTTACGCACTGCAGGTGAAATGGCAACAAAAAATGGTAGTCTTTGTGTGATACAGCACAGCAGTTCCTCATAAGCCTCAACCTTTTCCTGATCTGAACTACTGAGCTTGTGGTTAGTGGCTCGATGTATAATAAACCAGTACACCACCAGGCCTTACTAACTTTACCACTATTGGTAGGGTTAACTGCTCTCCTCTGATCTTGTCTTTGAGTTTGTTATCTAGTGACTGGTGTCTTAAAAACTTGTTAAGCAAGCAACCAAGACACATGGTTTCTATTGCCTGCAGTAAAAGAGAGAGGAGAAATCAGGAGGCGTTTACCTCCCTGAACCCTTTGCTATGAGAGTAGAAGAACTGGATGGTGCCTGGCTACCATTAATGGGTATTTGTTCAAACAGTACAAAGAACCCTGATCAAAAGCATGATCTGCACAACAGAATGTCAAATTCTCATGAATGTTAGACATCCTGGAGCCAAGAGCACTGGATGAACTTAAAACACCCTGAGATAATCTTTAAACCTTACACCAAAAATGCCGCCTTAAATCTTTCAAAAATCTAATAGGTTAGCTGAACTAGTAAAAACAAAACAAAACAAAAAAAGGTTAGCAGTGTGAAAACATAGTCTCCTTGGGAGAATAATGTATTCTATTCTCATAAAAGTTTTACAGTCTAGGAAACCCACAGGATAGTTCTACCATGTTCTATAGATGGGATGGGTGGGGGGGAGGGACAGCACGGAAAGGGGTTAGCACAGATCAAAATGGACTCCATGGCAATGAGGTTGCTTTGGTTTTGGAGTTGAAGGAATACCTTTAAATCTCTAACAGTTCATTTCCAGAACTGGCTGTTGACAAAATGATATTCCAGTCCACTTTTGTGGATTATAGCCTTGGGAAACAAGCAGGGGCAGTTTTAATACTTACTTTTGAGTGGCAAGGAGTTGGAACAGACTTGATAGTACACAAAATCAACACCATTATAGTAAGTGCCCAATGTTTTGCTGAACAAGTTGCAGAATACTTTAACTATATTAACTATAAAAACCACAAATAGTCCCATTAGAGAAAATAATTATTTTCATCTATTTCACACAAATACTAAAATTAGTAGTTCAAGAGTCAGAGTATAAATAATCAGAAATGAAGATTTTTAGTAATAATTAACAGGTAAGTATCAGTTAAAAGAAAGAACAAATCAATATACCTACTCTAAAGAATGGAATACCAAAAATATTTATTTTAATATAAATAGTTAGATTTTATGATGCCCTCTCTCCCAGAGAAGCCTTTTTTAAAACAGAAATTTATAATCTATTGTAACATACGGTTGAATTCAGAAATAAAATTAATATTTTGCAAGAGAGAAGCCCTTGTGTTTGTCAGGTAAGCAAGAGAATGCCTTGCTTTTGGATTGTATATTCAAAATCGGCATGACTATTACTTTGTAAATGCAATTTCAGAACCATGAGGTCCCTAATGGAAATTTCCCTAGCTACAATTAACAGAAAGTTCAGGGAACAAAAGTTAACTAACCAACCAACAAAAAACAGCGGTATCATAGGAATTTCCTGTAATTTTTACTATCTCAATCTTAGCCATTTATGCAAGTTGCTAAAAACCTACACTGGCATGTGTACCGAATTGTGTTTATTTCTAATCTGAAATTGCTTTAAACTAATTTAACTGTTTTTTAACCTCTTCAGTTTATTCAAAGATATGTCCAGCACAACCAGTAAAATAAATACTTCAAGTCATACCATACTGGGAGCCATAAATAATGCTTATACTTGGCTTTCACATACATTATTTCACTTGCTTGCATAATTACTAGGTCAGTCAGTAAGCACTTAGGAAAAAACAGCAGCTTTGCAGCATGCCTGTCTTGGCAGTTCTATGAAAGATTTAGTCAGTATCCAAATGACAGCCATGCACACATGCTTGCATTCTTGGAATCGGTATATACCAAATGAATGAATAAAGCCCAGGAGAACGAAAGTGTGGGTGTTAATTAGGCTGCTAGAATAAGCAGAGCATATGGGGAAAACACACAAAGTGGGCTAGCACTTCCTGTTATCAATTCTGAATTTTGTCTTTTACCCCAGATACATGGCCTAAAAATTACCTGGAGACCTTGTTAAAATGGAGATTTTCAGTCGGTATTACCTGGGGGCCAGAAGAGCCAATTCCAATAGGGGTCAACCTGGTTGGACTTGTAAAGATTCATACAGTCTGGGAACACCAGGGAGGCAACTCGGTAGCGCCACTCTGAGTCAGAACCAACTTGATGGTCGTGGATTTGGACTTCAGATAGTATTCCTTTATGAGTTGGAACCAACTCAATAGCAACTAACATAACACAGTGGTTTCCTCAGATATTTTAGTACAGGGACTTTGCTGTCTTAGAACATTCCTATTCTAATCTATCGTACTTCATAATTAAAATACTCTTTAATTCTTTGAACCACTTTTTGCCTGCTAGTTTGTCACACTGTGGCGGTAAAGCTGGAAAGCTATGTCACTGATATTTCAAATACCAACAGGATTACCTGAAGAACAGGTTGCAGTGGAGCTTCCAGACAAAAAACAGACTACAAGAAGAAATGAACAGTCTAATTCTGAGGAATTAACCACTGAAAACCTTGTGTATCGATAGCAGCAAAATACTGTCAGATATTGTGCCGGACAATGAACACCCTCAAGCGAGAAGGCATTCAAAATATAACTGATGAATTTGCACTATTTCCAAATATGAACTGGACTCCACGATTAGTGCTCACCCTGAAGCTTCTTCTCTTACTTCATCTTTTACTAAAGATTTGAAATTAAAAAACAAAACCCGAAATCATAAAATTTTTGACAACCGAAATTTCCACACCGTATTTGGTGGGAAAATCTGACATGCTATAAATACTTTACAAAGAAAAACCGCCCTTAAACATTTACATCAGAGTATTAAACCATGCTTTGTGCCTATCATCCATATTCCAGTTTAAAATACTAACAATGTTTGATTCTTCTGAAGAACCTTTCAAAATTTTCTGAATTCTAAAATATATGCTACCAAGGGTTATACGAGTAAGGAATTATGATTCTACAATCTAGTTACACTTTTTAGAGCAAACCACTCCCTCAAGCATCGTTTATACATTGCATATCTGTACTGTTGCTCACTTTTACTCACTGTCAATCTAAAATTTAAATAAGGCTCACTTTTAATGTCTTCCCTGAAGCCTGAGTTTTTTACTTCTTCTGATTCTATAAGCAGTCCTCTAGATCACTCTCATTTGGGTTTTATTATTACTTTGCACTGCTATTTGCAGTTAGTTCATTTTGGTTTACTTTTCATGTCTTTGCTAAGAACATTACTCAGTTTAACCCTAACATAAAGTAACAGAAAGAAAGACGAATGAACTAGCCTTGAAGAGACAGGTGGCCGAATAATGATGTATATAGGAAGAACTAAATATAACACTATAAAGAATGTTTAAGTAGTAGTTTAGTTTGGGGATAGATAAGAACAAGTTACTAAGCATTTAATGATTTTTTTTCCAATTAAAATAAAAATGCCTTGATTATACTACTCTTCTTGATGGATTGAACTATTGAATGTGAATTGCTATGTCAATAAAACTGTTAAAAAATATTCTTCAGCATTAACTAAGCACCAGTTACCTGGCTAAACATGTGTGACAGTGGTGGTAATGGGAAACATAGCATCCCATATTCTCTAACGATTATCCAACAAGGGTTCCTCTTAATCACCATTCTATTTTCTATTTGATTTCCTCATTTTTTATCACTCTCTAGCATCATCATCACCATCACCACTTTCATCTCAATGAAAACATGCTATTAATGCTTCTGTGCTCAAAAGCTTGGAAATTTGAAATTTTCATTGCTGAATGATGAGGTAAGCTATAAGGCTCTTTGGAGAAAAAAAGCTTATGTATAAAGGACTAAAATGGAAGAAATTTTCATGCATTTTTTTCACTAGCAATTAATATTGTCCAAATAGCCAGTGGCACTCTTTTGACTAATATGGAGTCCTAGACATAAAACAGGATCTCAGGATGTTCATTAATTCAGAACTGCACTGCAGAACAGCTGACCAGTTAATTATTTAATATATAGAGAGCTGAAGCTTCCTATTAAATTCTTTCCCTCACTGTGAGGTTAGCCTATGTGGGCATGAGTTCTGTAACACTTAATCTCTGAAGCTACACTGGCTCTCCATACTACTTCTCTAAACCATGCCACACCCCTTCCTTTTCTTTTCATACCCACCGGTTCTTTGAAACTCGATTCACACTCCAAACGCACTCTCTCTGACTCTGTTCAGAACATGCTCCCCTTGTATCTTGAGGGAAATTGTGAGCACTAAACTTCTAAGAAACTGAACAAGAACAGTATATACTTTAAGTTGCCTAGTTTTCTTACTGTGTTCCTAATTAGAAATAGATTAATTGATCTAAATGTATGTGATTCTAAGAATCCTATAAAATTTGGAACTGTTTAGATTTATAAAATAATTGGAATTATGACAATTATTTGTAAACAAATATGAAAAAAATGAATAATAGTTTCCCAAAAGATAACACATCATCTTCTAGAGGTGTTCCAGAAAAGTAGTACTTAAAGCAGACAACACACCAAATTCTCACCCCAAATTTCATAAACATGAAAGCTATTATTAAATGTCTTCAAATTGAAAAGGTTGGGGAAAAGAAAAAAAACTGAAAAGATTAATTATTAAAAACCTAACCAAGATTTATGTAAAATTTGGGAAAGCCACACTTCTGTCCACAGATGTGTAAGCACATGTATAACAACACTTTTTTAAAAATTCATTTTACTGGGGGAATCTTACAGCTCTTAAAACATGCCATACATCAATTTTATCAAGCATATTTGTACATATGTTGCCACTGTCATTTTCTAAACATTTACTTTCTATTTGACCCCTAGGTATTAGCTCCTTTTATCCCGCTTCCCCCTCTTCCCACCCTCGTGACCCCTTGATAAATGACAAATTATTACTGTTTTCATATCTAACACTAATTGCTATCTCTGCCCCCCCCCCCATTTCTGTTATTCAATGTGGTGATGGTGGGGAAACAAATATTAAAGCAAAAAATAAGTTAAAAATATACTATCACCTACTCTTGAGAGCAGAAGTTGAACTCCTCAAAGCAGAAAGCTGGTTAAGAAATTAACTTACAATGATTACATAGTAGAAAAAAACCCTAAAGTGATTATGATAGATTAAAGATAAAGCGCAAGAAAATACCACCTCCCATTATCTAGTTTTCATTCCTCTTCTTCCTCTCAACAACAATACAAACAAAATATATCAAAGATAAACACTAAGAGCAAAATATGAGTTGGGAAATTGAAGTTCTACTGGCTCCCCATTACCATCTATGAGATCTCAAAACGAAGCCAAGACTAGCTTTCTCATTTAAAAGTGAGGCATCTGTATCACAGGGCCTCATTCAATAGACAAGAATCATCTTTGTTCATGTAACAAGTTCTTTTGAAGTTTAAAATCCTGTAGTTTTTCTTTAGTTTGTGTTAAGATGCTGGTGCTTTGATTCACATTGTTAACACCAATTCAATATATTCATTCGAAATATTTCAAGATCCCAAACTGGGAAGAAAAGCTCTTATTTTATTGGGGCCTCTTACAGCTATTATAACGTTCCATACATCAATTGTATCATGCATATTTGTATATATGTTGCTATCATTTCCAAAATATTTTGTATTTGAGCCCTTGGTATAAGCTCATCTTTCCCCCCTCTCTCCCCACACCTTTGTGTATCCTTAATCAGTTATATTGTTACTTTGCTACACTGTCCATTGTCTCTCTTCACCCCCATTTCTGTTATTTGTTCCCTTTGGGGGCGGGATGTTCTCTTCTTGAAGCTAATTTTCGATCTAGTATTTTAAGAACAGCGGTGAAATTAAACCTGCACCCAAGTCCTGGCTGTGCTTTAATCTGTGTGTGCTTTTCCTTATTAGCAAAAAGGGGCCAACAAAGGACTCTTTCCTAGCATTCTGAAGACTCAATGAATGTATTTAAGTGCTTGGGACAGTGACTGGTATATAGAAAGTGCCTCACAAACATTTACTATTATATCTACTTATCCAATGCAGAAAGAAGATATGACTGCTTTTTTTGAAAGAGTATAAACTATGACTATGGATTTGAAAGGAAGTTGAAATCTAGGTCAGCGGAACACCACACAGGTACACCATATAGGGATTCTATCATCAATATCCCTACCCTAGGCAATGGCAATAATGCCAAGTCTCTATATTTTACTTCCTTGCATATCAAAATGACAGAACCTCAAGATTTAGAAAGGGTGTTACAACTTCTCTGTTAATGAAGCTTCTTGTGCAATGGGCCCTGGCAGTTACGTAAACTCAAACTGACATCCTCATATGGTGACAAGGAAAAGAAGTGGGCAAGAAAAATGTAGTGTCAAGTGATGTCAGAACTGGTAAGAAGGCTGAAGGATGTCTGATCCCTGCCTCAAAGGAATCAGTCTTGGACTGACGTAGAATTTAATTCTCTTTGTAAAACCAGAGGAGGCTGTTCACTTTTGGAAGGTTGTGATCTTTTGGAAGTAGAGTGCCACATCTGTCTTTCTGCAGATTCCCTGGGAGGGATCAAACAGCAAGTCTTGGTTAGCAGTCCACTGTGTGGCTTCAAAACACAAACCCCACTGCCATCAATTGGACTCAACACATACTGACCCGATAGGACAGGTATAACTTTCCTTGTGAGTTTCTAAGACTAACTCTTTATGGGTGCTGAAAGCCTGTCTTTCTTCTGAAGAGCAACTGGTAATTTGCAGCTCCTGACTTGGTGCTTAGCAGTCCAACACATAACCACTAAAGCTCTAGGGCTGGACCATTAACTGAAAAATTAATGGTTCTAATTTACTTAGCAGTAGTTCAGAAAAATCTGGTGATTGAATACTAAAAAGTAGCTAATGAAAACCTTTGGAGTATGGCTGTAATATGATACACATTAGAACCACTATGATTTAGAATTAATTAAAAAGAACTTTTTGGTTTGGGGATGATTAAAATTACTGAGACTCTCAGAGAAGACTACCGTGTAAATTATACATATAACAATTTACTGTCTTCAAAATTAATTATTATTTATCAATTTAAAGTAACAATAAAACCAGTAAACAACCTTTGAAGAATGACTTGGTATTAGATTAAATCTTTACAAGTCTCTTTAATGCTGAGCTTAATAAATAACACATTCATCTGCTTCTGCATTCAAACTATTGGAATATACTGTTTTGGTTAACATGAAGAAAACTTAGCCTCACAGGCACTAGTTGGAAAAAAGAAGAGCATTTTAATAGCCTTTTCAAATTAAATATGAATCTTCTCTGGTGGTTATGTATGCTATGGAGTAAAATTTAATGTAGAGTGATACAGTTGTGCTGCCTGATACTGCTTCCTAGGATCCAATATTTATGGGTGTAGATCATCAGGTCTTTTCTTCTTCTACAGAACTACTATTTGGTTTGAACTGGGTACCTTCTGGTTACCAGCCAAGCTTAACCATAACACCACCAGGCATCCATAATCTTCTTTGGCCCTATACTCAAATTCAACAGTTGACTAAAATATGGAATGGGTAGCCAATTCAGTAAGCTTTATGTTTTCTGATACATTAGAAACTATTAGTTTAGCTGGCACTTTGGAAGGATTTTGTTTTACCCATGAGTGATTTTGAAACATCATACAATTTTTCACATGGATCTTAAATGATCATTATATACTATCAAATAGTCATGTTCATTAGTATCATCAATACCATCAGAAAATTCTTTTCATATGAATGCTAGAGTTTTATCATTGACCAGAAATACTTTGAGTTATGTTCCCTAAATGATGGGTTCCTTTTGTTTATTTCCAAGAAAATGCAAAGACTAAGTTGAAAAAACAGTTTATGCATTAAAAAAAAAGTGTTCTTTGAAAAAAGGGTCTGGTTCAATATGCAATTCAGTATGCAATTCAATTTCAAAGGTGTTTTTCTAAGAGATAATCACAAGTGTTTTAAGAATATTTGCCACTCTGTTACACAGTCTCCTAAGAACATGGACAGAGGTCACAATGCAGTAAACTTTTTTTACGCTTCAAAGACAGCAGTGAGACTTTTGTAAAAACTGTGAATGTTTGGCAGTGAGGAAGACTAAGAGTTTGGTGCTTGGACCTGATTCCTTTTTTAGAAAACAGTAGTTTTCTATCAATCAACTGTTCACATAAGGAAAAGGCAAAGTATCTTATCATTATCAAAATAACTCTGCTACTGTCGACTCTGAAAATATATCAAGACTTTAGGAGTCCTGGATCTGAGCTAAACAAGTCACTTGTAAAATTTTTTAGTTAGAATTATTCTTCCTTATCTCTACATTAATGAGTCTTTTAAAATTAAATCAAATCTACTTCAATTAGGACAATCAATGTGAAATGAAAAAGGTCTATATATAAGGACTGATACTACATTGGTATAGTTAGTGTATAAAGTATTTATACATACTCTTTTAAGCCTCACCTAGTCTAAGATGTATATGTCCACTGTTCCCATTGAGGAAGCAAGGTGGCAGAATATCAGTAATGATAGTTGCTTAGCCTGAAAATTTCACTTAAGTAGTGGGATCATTGGTGATATGATTTTTAAAAAAATATTTTTTAATACCTAAACATTTTAATTGGGGCAATAAAAACAACAAACATATTTGATAATCCTGGCAGACTTACTTACACATATTTAGTTTAATAGTTCATGTTCATCAATTTTAAGAGAAGGAGTAAAGAACGGATACGTACTCATTTCTATCTATTTGTATAGTTACAGAACTCAATATTCCTGAGGGATTATTTTGAGTTTTGTCATTTCTGAGACATCTCATGATAACTCTGAAACCTTAGAAACAGCGGCCACAAATGAAATATAATGAAGTAACAGGTTGCAATATTTTCCCTCCAAACATCTATCAGTTGGATGGATGCACCATACATACCATTTTGACACCTAAAAACTATTAATGAAAATAGTTTTAACAGTCAACATTTTATTGATACCCTTAGTTCCATTAACTGAGAAAATTCCCTTAACATGTTTCAAGTGAGATGGGCATTTTTTATAAGACAGACGTAATTGGAATTTTAAATTACATCTCTCTCAAAGGTGCCATGGCAGTGCGGTGTGTTAAGCATTGGGCTGCTAACCACAAGTTTAGTGGCTCAAACCCACCAACAGAACCTCAAGAGAAAGATGAAGCTGTCCCTGTAAAGATTTACAGTCTTAGAAACCCAACGGGGTAGTTTTTCTCTGTCTTACAGGGCTGTTATGAGTCAGAATCAACGACTTCAAATGAGGTTTTAACAATTTTCAGTTTTACTCCAGAAGCTTTTGCCAAAAAACTGCTATCAAATGGACAAAACAGATTGTTTACTTTCACCGCTTTTCTTTCCAACAGGAAAAGGGAAAAAAGGGAACCCAAACCAAAAAACCTGTTGCTATCAAGTTGATTACCTTAAACGTTATTTTAAAACCTGGCCCATTTCCTCTAAATATTAATCTCTTTTTTTCTTGGCACAGAATCTAAAATTTTTCTGATCCTCTAAGGAAACAAAAGGAACCTTGGTGTGCTGTTGTTAGGCAAGCAAATGGACTGGTTGGTGGTTCAAATCCACCAGCTGCTTTTCAGGAATCGGGGCTGTCTGCTTCAGTAAAGATTTACAAAGTTTCCAACCTCTATATAGGGGATCTATGTAGTCTCTTTGCAGTAGGTAACGAAACAAAGCAAAAATTCTTTCTGAACAGCTACTGAAGTAATCAGCAGCTGCTGCGTACCCTTATTTGCCCCAATAAGGGCAATCACCATGCTATACTCTTAAGTAATATGGAAAACAAATGGCACTTCTTTTTGTTGGTGGTGAACTTTAAAAATTCTATGAAATTCTAATCTCAAATTAGATTGATTTTAGAATCCAGTGGTCAACTGGATTCAATCAAAATACAATAAATTATATTTAGCAAGTCAGGCTGTACTGTGGATGAGAAATTGATATGCAGTATCTGCTTTTTGTAGCTACAGCTTCCAGTGTTTGAGATTTTAAAAGGATGAAGGCAGTTATCATATACCCCCCCCCCCGTACAGTCTAGTATATTAAAAATTTGGGGTGCACACAATGGTTCCTAATAACAAATGAATGCTATTATGCAGCAGGCATTTTATTTTTAATAATAATAACAATAATAATTACTGCAAGGTTTTATTAAAGATGCTTTTATTGTATCAGGAGATGTCTCTTCAATTTCTTCTTTATAAATAGAAAAGTACACTCACTATATGTTATATATTAAGACAAATATATGACTGATAATAAAATTGAACCATACCTGTTGTCAACTTAAGAACAAATTACAGACATGAATGCAACTCATTCATAATCTGGGACTGCCTGAAAATGAAAGGATGTAATCAATCCTTCAAACGATAATTAGCACATTTCTATAGGATGGAAAAATACCTAAGACTGAAAAACATTAGACTGTCAGCACAAGAGTAAACCATTGCACAGTACTCCTCTTTATAGGTGGTTGGACTGTAAAATCTTGTTACAGTGAATCACTGTATCAGCCAAATACCTGTTGCTAAACTTGTAAAAAAATTCAATTTGAGATAACGAAGTACTTTTCAACCTAGCTTCCAAGACCATAGAATCCTCAAAAAATTAGCTTGTTATGTTCTTAAAAGTGTACGATCTCTATTCAATCATTTTTTCCTATCCAGTAAATTTGTGACATTATTGCAATTAAAGAAAGGGGAGGGAGGGGTGGGCAGCTAACACACACACACACACACACACACAAACGATTTTGGATAAGCAAGTTTCTAATACTAAATAATTTTGAGGTCAAATTTAGATATTACAAATCAATACTAAGCCTCTTTATCAATATGTATGTCCACAAAAACATTTTAAATGTCTTTAGGAAACAACACATGTAAATCACTAAGAGTCCCTTGACATTCAAGTATAAAATTGTTTAAGTTATATTTTGAAAACAAAAACCGACACCTTTGCAAAATTATCCATTTTCTTTGTATGGGACCCAATTTCACTCCCCACAATATTTATCCAGTATTTACCACACAAAAAAAGAAACCTGAACATGAACTGTTCATCTAAAATCATTTAGACTTAAATTCAAAACAACACACATCAAGCAGTTACCTTGCTTTGAATCTCTGCATAGGCCTTTCACCAATCTTGATTACAGATTTGCTATTACTCTTACAGGTACAGGGGACAAAGTTGAGGTTTCCTACTCCCCTAAAAAGTGTCTCCCAACTCAGAGGGGCAGTACTACCTTGCTCAATAGGAAGGCTGTGAGTCTGCATTGACTAATGGCAGCAAGTTTGGTTTTATACATACAGATCATGTCTTATGATCAATTATTATACTCATTAGACCCACACAGGGCAACCATTAAGTCAGAATCCAATGGACTGATCCATTGTCATTATGAGACTTTTTCTGTATGTAGCTAAGTTCTATTGTAAAGGATTATTTTGAGAAGGTAATTAATTTGTAAAGCAAAAGGGATCCCAAAACCAAGGTGGAAATGTTTCTCCTTTATAGATTGCAATAATATCTTAAAGATCTTCTCCTTAAATGCGCAATCACCATTAATCACTAAAAGCTTAAACTAAACATTTTGTGTCAAGGCAAGGTTCAAGTTGAGAATATTGAGGAGAATCAAAGTGATTAATTAATCACAACTCTCACACTGCCTTTAAAGTAAATTGGCACTGTCTACGTGTAAGGGACACTGTTGGCATTTGGGGATACATAAAGGAGAGACATGTATATTGCTTAGTAAAAAACAGGGATGCATCAAAAAACTGCTTAGTTGGTGGAAATTTTTCCAATCTCTCAATGACATTATCCTACAGACTTTCTGATGTTCCACTGAGAAGATGAGGGATGACTTTCATAGAAGAGGGCTGGGCAAGTGGGAAGACAGGTGGGAGAAGGCATTTTTATGCCTGTAACACATACTAAAATTAAGTTAGTTTACTTTTTAGGCTCTTCAGATGTATTCCAATAGCCAGCACATCGAAACCAAAGTGGCTACCTGTGTTTCAAAGATGTACTTTGGGAATTCCTCAAAGTAGCATGTTTATTGTGGATACCAAACAAGATAAAGGAAGTCAGAACACTGTGGGAGAACCGAGATTAAAAGAGTAAGTAGGCTCAAGTTAGAGATCTCAGCCACGGCTTTGTGTCCTTACAGTTATTTAGCCCCGTGAGAATCCGTTTCATCTGCTAAAATTGGGAATGAACCTGCCCATGCGATCTTTGCAAACTACATGACTTCTTTAGATATGATGGGATATTGCTGACAAATTGCCCCATCTCCCCCTCTAGGTTCCTAACTACAGATGGATTACTTTCCTGAAAGTCAAAAGACATAGTTAGTCACTACCTGGTTATCTTATCTTTCTTTGATCCTCAGTTTCCTCCTCCATCAAATAATAAGAGTAAGACTGGATGATCATTCTAAATAGTGCCTTCCGGCCCTGAAAAAGTCCCATGACTCCATCATGACTCAATAAATACTCTTTCAAGAGTCAGCTTTTAAGTGATATATGAAGTTGAAGTCAAAGAAACACCTCCCTTTCTTCTCTATTTCTTGCTACGACAGAAAGCACGGCAATTACAAAAAAAGAGGACTGAAAAATGAATTGAGGGGGAAGCCACATCTTATAAGCACTCAGTACAAATAAGGGGGCTTTAAAGTTTGTCAAAAATTAAAGATACTGTTATTTTTCCATGAACTTTTTGAAGCCCTGTTATCAGCTGCTACAAGTGACTAAACAAAGCCGGAGATGTGAAAAAATAAATAAAATAAATTCCCCCCTAAATTAATAAGGAGAGGAGAGTGGGTGGGCGGCGACGTTTAAATAACCATCCGCTTAAACTTGTAAGGATGATCTCTTCCCCGGGGGCCAGGAGTTATTCTCCCTCCGGAGGCTCCCCCCCACCCAAGAAAAATCTGTAGGGCTTGGGTTCATTGACGTCGTTTTAAATAAAATTCTCCGCGCTGATATCCTTGGGTGAGACAGACACATCGAGATGTCGAAAAAAAGGGGAGCCCAAACTTCCTGGATTTGCCCTCCCTCCCAAAGAGAAAGAGATTTCCTCTTGCTGACGAAGGGAAAGGCCCCTTTAAACAGTTTTTCTCTCGATGATGGTTGCTGCCAGACTAGGTGGGGCTCCCTTCGCTGTCTTCCTCCTGCCACTTCCCGCAACAAATGGAGCACACCAAGCCCGGTTCGGGCAAACTTTTTCCCTGTCAGGCTGGAGCCCGTGGGGAGCCGGGGAGGGGTTCCCCCCGGAACGCTCCTCGTCCGGGCTGGGGGCTGGGGGCAGCTGGTCTTCGCAAAGGACAACTTTCTGGTTTCCGTTCTAACTTCCACCCACACCCGGGCGGGAGCCGAGGAGGCGAGCGAGGGGGGCACCAGGGCGGGGAGGCCAGTCTCGAGTCCCGGGGAGCGGCGGGCAGCGGGAGAGGCTGCAGCGGCCGCCGGCAGGAGGGAGCGGGCGGGGCGGGGGAGGGGGTCCTTGGGCTCTCACTTCCTCCGCCATATTTCAGACATTTGACCCCTTCCGCAAAGCGCGCTGTTCCCCCGCGGCGGCAGCTCGTCCCCGCCGGTCCCAGAAGCAACGCGCTGGCTGGCCGGGCGCCCGGCCCTCGCGCCACCTGCCGCGCGCCGAGGGTCCCCCGCCACCGCCGCCGCCGCCGCCCGGGCCCCTGACCACTCCGCGAGCCCCGCCCGGCCCGCGCCGCACCCCAACCTCTCCCCTCAGCCGGCGCCGGTCCCCGCCCCCGCCCCGCGCGACGACCGCCGCTCGGCTCGGCGGCCACGCACACACTCGGCGAACCTTTCGTGCCCGTCACCGGATCCCCGCAGCCAGCGCCTCTCCACGCCTTGAGCTCCCTCTCGGTCTCTGCTCCCGGCGCCACGGCGGTCCTGCCGTTGCCGCCACCGCCGCCGCTCCGGCTGGTTACACGCCTGACTCTGGGCGAGGTTTGGCGGTGTCGCCTTGACGTCAGGCGTTCAGCCTCGCTCTCGCTTCCGCCCGCGGGCGGGGCGCGAGGGGGCGGGGCCGGCCGCCGCGGGGAGGCGTGGCCGCTGCGCGCGGGGGTCCTGGCTGCGACCTTCATGCCCCGCCTCCTGCGTTGCGTGGAACGCTGGCCCAACCCACGCTGAGCCCTTCCCAGCGTTTTCCCGGCGGCGTTTCCTCAGTAGCATGTACCTTCTTCCCTCCAACTGCTCATCCGGTCCTTCCCATTCACTGGCTAGTGGGCGGAATCATGTGTTTAGTGGCTCCCGAGTGCACGCTCTTTACACCCCCGTGAGTTACAGTGTTGCAAAGGAGTTAGAAACCTCCTCGTGAGTGAGGTGGCCCAAGGGTAACTTTTTATAAGCCAACTGTAATTCAGTCATACTGACGCCCCCAGACAGTTGCTTCTCCCGTCTTCCTTTGTGTTGGGGAACAGAGCCAGGGAAGTGAGTTTCCACACCTTGCGTTCGCATAAAGGAGTCCAGGCCAGAGTACAGTCCTTACCCTTGAAATGTCTTTTTTTTTTTTAATGGACTGGCATGTGTTCCATCCACTAGTATTTTAACTCTTTTCATATTACTCTGCCAATCTCCTAAAAAAAAAAAAATCGACAATCTCCAAACAAATTTCTCTCCTGGATCTAAATCAGCACTATTTCTATGAATAAAATAAAGTGCTCATTAATGCCTGACTCCGCCAGTTGAGCGACTTTAAAGTGTTACTCACAGGAAGATTTGTGATAGGACTTGAGGATACCAGAAAGCACTTCTGTTCCCAAAAGGGCCTGTTTCCAAAAAGGGTGGAGCTATTGTGGAAATCTTCCTAGTAAGGGAATTTAGCATCGCTGAAGAAAAGACTGAAGCACAACTGTCCTTGGACAAGAAATTTATTGGAGCTTTTAGAAAACTTTTTTTTTTTTGAAACCAGACTCGAGGAGCAGAGAGATTCAGAGAAAGAGCAAAGTTCTGAGAAAATATGACTTGGACATAGGAGGGGTCCGTCTATCATAGACTAACTTCCCTGAGAAAACTGAAGCTTGCACAAGTTATTCTTGAAATAAATTGTCTTGAATGTGGATGTATTTGGAATGTTAATGAAACGTCTAATTAATTTCACACCCATTAAGTACACATAGCAATTGAAAACTAAGAAATTTATAGAGGAGAGTGGATTATAATTAACCTATCTGCTTTCTGTATGTAAATGCTTTCTAGGTATTTCACAATTTAAGTTAATTGAACATGCTATATATTTTATTTCTTTTCCTTAGAAAACCCTTCTTAATGTCTGTTTCAAAGATACATTTCAGAATGGTTTGTAGAATTTGTGAATAAATGAATTACAAAGTTGATTATACTACTTTACAATTATTGCAGGAGACTTTGATGAAAAGAAATCTAAAAGCCCGAAACTCAGCTCTTACAAGAAGATTTTACCTGGAGATATTGTTTACTTGTTTGTTTGACCTCGTTGACCTTTGGACAATTGATTGCACACCCCTCATCCCCAAGAAATTGGTTTTAAAATATTGATATTGAGGTTACTCAGAGGTTGGGAGAATGTGTAAAATGTTTTATTTTAATTATAAGTACATTTGTTTTCTCTTGTTAGATCAGAAACGATTACATTTTATTTTGTTTTGTTTTTGCATCACTGCTCTCGGTGGTGGGAGTAAGAGGCCCAGCCCCACTGCTGGAATTGAACCTCCGTCCCAGTGGGCCGCAGTCCTGCGCACAACCACTACGCCACCGGGGCTCAGCCCCAGAAACGATTACATTTATATTCAACTGTTTAGAGTGGCGCAGAAAGGAGTCTTTTTGGTGTAGTGGATTACAAGTTGTACTGCTAACTGCCAGGTCAGCAGTTCGAACCCACTCACAACCCCAAGAGAGTAAGGTGAGGCTTTCTATTCTGTAAAGATTTGCAGTCCTGGAAACCATTGAGGGAAGTTCTACTCTGTCCCGTAAGGCTGCTAGGTGTCAGAATTGACTCAATGGCAGGGAGTTTTTATTTCCTCAGGACAGAGGAAGCCAGGCTCTAATTTCCAACACTGAAGTCATGTTTGAGTTGGACCCGATTGTTCCTATCTGTTTCCTTGATGTCTTTTCCTGGATGGTTCATTGGCACCTGGAGCTAGTCATGTGTGTACACAGAACTCATCACCCAATCAGCTTCTTCTGTATTTCCTTTGTTAATGGTATCACCATTTTTACCCAATCTTTACAGCTGGCACTCCTCTCTCCGCCTTTTTGGTTGGCACATTCATTACAGAGTCAGTCATTCAACAGAGCCTTCCCTGGGCTTTCCCCTTTTCCATTCGCCCCGAGACCACCCTTATTTAGGTTGGTGTACCGGCTCAACTCCCAGACTGTCACAGTACCTTCCTCCCGAGACTTCTGGCCTTCCCTCTGTTCCTTGTAATCCATTCTACACCTTGTTGTCAGATGGATTATCTTCAAGTACCCTAAGCAGCACACCTTCCTCTAAATGCCTTCAATCATTCCCACTTTCCGACCCCAAATAAAGTGAAATCCTATGTCTCACTTTTTCCTTTCACATAAAGTGGCCTCACAGTCTGATAGACTTGCTCAAACACACTGCTTCTCCACCTCTCTGCTTGGTGTCAATGGTCTCCTCAGCCCAGAATGTCCCTGCCCATCCCTCCCATTCTGTAAATATCTTGCTCATGTTTTATAAGCAAGGTCTGTTTTTTCTCTTCCAGAAAGAGTGCGTTTCCAGATTCTTTCAACCTCCTGTGTTTTCTTTTCTTTGGAATCCCTGCTTCTTCCTTTTGCCACTTGGGCTCTACTTTTCTACTCAAAGGGGGTTTGACAAACTCTTCCTGGGAAATGCCAGATTTGAAATTCCTTGTCTCTGCAGTCACCACTCATCCTTGCCATAGCAGTCCCAAAATATGACTTATAGGCAATAGGCCTGTGTTCTAATAAAACTGTATTTATGGGGACTGAAATTTGAATTTCACCTAATTTTCACAAATCACAAAAAGTTACTCTTGCTTTTTTCACTTCAAACATTTAAAAGTGTAAAAAAACCCACCAAAACCACTCTTAGCTCACAGCTGTACAAAAAGAGGTGGCAGACTGGATTTGGCCAAAAGCTCCGCTCGGGTCAGGCTTCATAGGCATGTAGCCTGTGCAACTGTACACAATACTGGATGCATAGGGCCCTGGGCTGCATTCGTGTTCTGTTGTCTCATCTGGAAATTTTTAATAACTTCGAACCAGAAAATCTGCTATTTCATTTTGCATTCAACCACGTTTTTGCAATGGGCCTCATGAATTATGCAGTTTCTTGCCTAGAGTACTTCCTCCATCGCGTCACTGCTGGCTCAGAGTGAACACTGGGTTTCTGTAACTTTAATTGTGTTTACAGGAGTAGAAAGCCCTGTTTCCCCCCAATGGAGCCATTGGTGGTTTGAACCGCTGACCAGGAAGATCACAGCCCTACTTGTAACCACGATACCACCAGGACTCTGAAGATAAAAAGCCATAAGATCCGTATACAAACCCTAAGTTGAATCCTTTCCCCTCCAGTTGATTCTCATGCACAGCCATCCTGCAGCACAGAGTAGAACTGCCCCATGGGATCCCCTGACTGTAATCTTTATGGAACCAGACTGCTGCATCTTTCTATTGAAGGGTTCTCTGGGCTTTTTTTTTTTTTCACTCTCTGTTCATAAGGGTGCTAAATTCATTTAGGGAAAGCAGGTAGTGATGGCAGTGTCTAAAACTAGATGGAGGGTATGTGGAGAAACAGCAGCTTATGTTTTGATATTTTTGTTGAATAAAAGTTTCTACAGTGTTGTATCAAGGCTGGTATTTACTGTCATAGATACAGTTTAGAAAACCAGAGCTCAAGACCGTTAAGGAACTTGCCTAAGCTCGTGGCCTCAGCAAGTGGTCGAATGGAGTCCCTATTCTCCTGCTCCCACGACACCCGAGTGCTTTAGGAATCGTCAATTCCACGATCAGGCGGGCCAGGGGTGGAGATGCTTTGGGCTTGGAAACACGCAGTTCAGAGCCAACAGTTGCTTGGTGGAAGAAAGATGGAAATTTCTTCTCAAGTAACAAGTTAGAGTCTCAGAAACCCCCGGGGGCAGTTCTACTCTTCCTATCGGGTCACAGTGAGTTGGAATCGACTTGATGGTCATGGGTGAGAGATTCCAATCGTGTGTCCCTTTTCAGTGTTCTTTGAGTTTGGGCAGCAGAAGGAAGTCGGTAGGGGCAAGATTAGGACTGGAGGGTGGATGGGGTCAGGTTTCTCCCCAAAGTCTTATAGGACAGCCCTTTCTACCCATGAAGAAGGAGCAGGTGCTTGGTTGTGATTGAGGAGTGGTGATGGTGGTGGTGGAAGTTCTTTAGGACAAATTTCCTGGCCTTCTCAGCAGTGCAGTTTTATTTTTATTTTCAGTTTTTATTTTTCTTAAAACTTCATAATGAGTCCTTGTGGTAGTCCTATATCCTTTGAGAAACTCTATGCAGATTATTCCTTTGGGTTTTCTGAAAAACAAAAACAAACAGCAAAAAAAAAAATGCTATGACCTTCTGAGCTGACCTCTCTGCTTTGAGTTTAACTGGCCCAGCAGATACCCTCGGAAGCCACTGAACCCATCCACTCTTATGGAGTCGATTTTGACTCACAACAACCTTAGACAACAGAGTAGAACTGCTCTAAAGGATTTGAGACACTAAATCTTTACAGAAGTGGACAGCTTTCTTTTTCTCCCACAGAGTAGCCGCGGGGTCTGAACTATCAACCTCAGCCTAACACTTAACCCACTGAACCACCAGTGCTTTTAATGAGACAGAGAGAAGCGTATTACTGACAACTTGTCTGAAGCCATCCACTGATGGAAGAATCATGCTTAAACAGGTTTGGTTTGGAATCAACCTGAGCATGTATGAACTGGACGCCTTTTGGACTTGCCTCTATATTAAAAACAAAACAAAACAAAACTTTGCCGTCGAGTTGATTTAAAGTCACCTCAGCTCCATGTGTACAACCGCTCTGTCAAGTGCTCTTTGAAGGTAACAGAGTGCCAGACTTCTCTTCTGGGAAGATTTGTACTGCCAGCCTTCTCAGTAATAACTCAGAGCAATAACCTTGGCCTCCCTGGACGGTGGTGAAGCAATGTGCAGAAAGCCGCCATTATCTTAGCCTTGGGGATTTGGAGAAACGGAATGTTTGCTTTTCCCCCTTTTAAGGGAATTAAATTAAAAAGTGCGCTCACCTTAAACTATCGCTATATTTAACCTGATACAGGATTTCTAATTTTGCAAGCCATTTCCACTCTTAAAAGTTTTTCTTCAACTAAAATCTATACTTCACTAATCTCATTTTAAAGATCCACACAAGGAGAGGATTTATTGAACATCCACACTAGAGTTTAAGAACTCAAGCTCACAAAGGCTGGTGGGAAGCAGTAGTAACAATAGACAGGCTGTTTTATCTTTGATTGGCATGGTTGTCAGTGGTTTTGATCGTCCTTAACCTTCAATAAACTTGATAAGAAAATGGACAATATTGAAATGCACACCTTCCATGGTGCCTTCTCACTGTCATTCTGCCTCCGCTAGGTGTGTATCAAACAAGAACCTGTAAAGACACCGCACCTCTGCAGCAGCATGCGTGAGTGACTGGGGGTGGAGCTTGAGAAAGGTAAGGCTGCCTGTTGGAGGCAGAAGAAGGAAAACCAGGGCTTACATCGCTGGTTGGTTTCCTTTTGTTCTCTTAGTCACTGAGTAGACTCCAAACTCCAGGCAGTTGTTTTAAAAATTCCCCGCACTTAATCACACAGGAGACCAGGTAAGAGCATATTAGACCATTGCCATGATGGGAAAACAACTTACAACTTGTACTCTCCTAGGGTAGTTTGTGTTCTGTAAGATTTCTGTTTGGGGAGAAATCATGTACTTAGAGATGTGAAAAATGAGGCAGCATGGCATGTTCTCTATTCTGTTTAATAACTGCTTATTTGTCTCAGGATGTATTTCAAATTCTGCCTGTACTTTCGTTCAGCAGTTGTGGGCTCTAACCCTGCTGACACCACATTAAATAAATCTTACAGTTCCATAATTTTGTCATTGCCAGCATCTGTGATGCAAGGAACAGATTATACTTAAAATTATCCTCTTTCTTAAGTCCTTGCTGAAATAAAAAGCCATACAAATGAAAATAACATTACCAGAACCATCCCACAAGTGAGTGTTAAAAGAAGGAAAGCAGTGGAAAAACGATTCTCATGAAATACTCCCTTGTCATGAACTTTTCAAAAGAGATTTTAATTCAGAAATAATCATTGGTCACATGTAAATACTTTTCAGAGTTTTCTTCCAATCAAACAGTTAATGTGATCAATCATATCAAAGACATGCAAAAGTTAAAAATCATCTTTTTTGGTTTGTTTTTTGTTTTTTTTTTTTGGGGGGGGGAGGCATCACTGCCTCTGGTGGTTGTGGGAGCTACCCAGCTTTGCTCCTGGAGAGCTGCCGCTGGATTTGAACCGCCAAGCCAGTGGGCCGCAGTCCCACACTCAACCACTATGTCACTGGGGTTCAGCCCCAAAATCTTTTTTTTTTTTTTAAAAAGAACTTGTGCCTAGAACAGTATTTAGCTTTTATTTCTTGATATATCAAGCCCAGTGCGGGAATCACATGCCTTAATCACCATTACCAAATTCTAAAAGGTAGGTTTTAATGAGGAGTCTTGGGGGTGCCACAATTAAGGGTACAGTTGCTAATTGAAAGGTCATCAATTGGAATCCATTCAGACGTTCCACGGAGGGGGGGGGGCGGGGAATGTGGCCATCTGCTCCTATAAAAATGAAAAACGCAAGCTCATTGCTGTTGGGTCAATTCTGACTCAGCAGTCCTACAGATGACAGGCTCGAAACCGTCTGGCAATTCGACTCTGTCATACTGGGTTGGTGTGAGTTGGACTTGATTTGAGAGCAGTGGGCATGCAGACGTGAAAACCCAGGCTAAGAAAGGCTTAACTACTCACCGTCGCAGGCAAGCACACTTCAAAAAGCCCCTGGAAAAAATGGAGCCAAAAGATAATGGAATTTCTCCCAAACTGTTTTGAAGCCCTCCCCGTCCCTCTTTTTAACGTCAATAAATGATTAGGGTTGAAATTTGTATCCCCGTCTGCCTTCTTTGGGCATCATGCGGTGCTCTTGAACCAAACCCCACTGCTGTTGGATCAATCTAAACTCACAGCGATCCTACCAAGGGTTTCAGAAGCTTATGAAAGACGAGGAACTCGTCTCATTTTTCTCCTACAGAGTGGCTGGTAGGTTTGAACTGCTGTCCCTCTTGGCAATCCAATACAGAACCCACTATTCCCCCTACTCATTGTTGTTGTTGTTGTTGTTGTTAGGGGCCCTGGAGTCGGTTCTGACCCATATGGACCTGATGTACAACAGAACAAAACACTGCACGGTCCTGCACCAGCCTTACAGGTCTTCTTATGTCTGAGCCCATTGTTGCAGCCGCAGTGTTAAGTCCACCTCGTTGAAGGTCTTCTTTTCTGCTGCCCTTCCCCTGCACTAAGCATGATGTCCTTTACTTGTCACCACGTCTCTGTCAGTTGGCTGTGCTGTGGTGGTTTGCGCATGGCTGTGATGCTATGAGATATGCCATTTGTATTTCAGATGCCATCAGGGTCACCCAAAGTCAACAGATTTCAGCAGAGTTTCCAGATGGAGACCAGAGAGTGAGGAACTCGGCTCCCCACTTCACAGGAAGGAGCCACTGAAAACTTTATGCAGAGCTGGGAAACCCTGTTACCACCTCGGGTAAACAAAGTCCTTCGTATCACAGCATCTTCATAAACTCAAGACGGAGAAAGTCAGGGCCTCCGCTACATATACACAACATTCAAATTATGTCAAACGAGAGTAGAGGGTATAGAATGAAAATCCAGATACCTAGTGCAGTTACTACGCAATTATTAGGCCATAGAATTTTGCATAATTAGCTCATGTAATTGTCTGTAAAATCCTCCAAATTGAATATTTTTGTCTTCATCTTCAGCCTAGAAGATAGGTTGGGGGAAGTCAGGTAACAAACGGGTGGTTGTTGAGTCAGTCAGTTGGAGGCAGCGCCAGCACAGAAACCCAGCCTGCTCTGACCAGTCATCGTCTTTCTCTCTGACCACCACAACTGCTGTAGTAACAAAAAATGTAATGGAGGGTAGGGCAAAAATGACCCAAGGACAATTCAGGTAGATGTTTTAAACACACACACACACACACAAACACACACACACACACACACACACACACACACACACACTTCACTGTAGCTCATAGCAATCAAGATAGAAGTGCCCTTGAAGTTTCTGAGACTGTATCCCTTTACCAGAATAGAAAGGCAGATCTTTCTCTCCAGTCATCTACTGGGTCTGGCCTGGGTACAGGGTTTCTGTGAGTTAGAATCACCTGGAAGGTGGTGAGTTTGGGTTTGGGGTACTTGGGTGAGTGCAAAGCGGGGTGTGGGAGGTGACTGGGAAGGGTTGAGACAGTGAACTGTGTCAATCTTTGGCTTTGGGGGATACATTTGAGAAAAAAATTGCTTGGTGGTTTTCTGAAACAACTCAGTTGTCTAACAGTGGCACATGCAGCCTCCTGGAGGGTGTTTATCTCTCGGTCCATTTCTTTTTCCTTTTTTTCTTTTCTTTTTAAACGACATCCTTTTGCCTTTTTATAGATTGACTTTAGCATCACTAATGTGCTTATACATTTCCTTCCTGTTTCACAGTAGACCTCAGAACCACAACTTTTTTTGAATGTGTGTGTGTGTGTGTGTGTGTGTGTGAGAGAGAGAGAGAGAGAGAGAGAGAGAGAGAGAGAGAGA
>PVJH01014868.1:0-55495 GCA_004026705.1 Nesogale talazaci | reverse complement strand
TCTACAGAGCAAGGGCAATTCACAAGGCAAGAATTTTAGTATCAACAACAGCAACTTTCTATGTTTGATTAAGCAGCAAAGAGCATATTTAAAGGACTGTAGGAAAAAATAGAACACCAGGTATAGAAAAAGCCAGAGACAAAGAAACTCAACAAGCGCAAACAAAACTCAAACCGACACCTGGTGTTAATAAAGAAAAACTGCCACATAGTCCATTGATGTAGTTTTCATAAACATGGAGCACTGTAGGATTTGTTCAAACTTCCAACCTTCTGGCTAGTGGTTAAGTGTTAATGATTGTGCTATCCAAGGAATGAATAGGAATCATGCCTTGCAATGAGGTTGCTTGACCACTGGTGCTATCACTCATGGATGTTGGACATCCTAACTTACAGGCCTCCCGTGGTCATACAGGATATCACCAAACTGACATATGGGCTTTGTTGCCACTTCTGTCACTGCCTGCCCTTGTAGCACATTGTCTAGAGCCCCTGCTGAGTTGCATTCCATCTTCTAAATTCAAAGTGAGTATGTGCACATTTGATTAGCTGAAGATAGAACATGTGCCTCCTCCCAAGATGCAAGAGGTAGAAAAAGAGTGTATCTGCCCTTTTGACTTCTAGGGTGGGAGCCAGGCTGTATCACATGAAATTCTCTAAGCATAAAATAGGGCTTATCAGAGGCCCCCAAACAACTAGAAAATATCAGTCAAGATATAAGATATTACATTAGGTAAGTTTTCTCATAGTTCATGGGAGCCAGCTGCAGGATCATTTCATCTGTTGATGGGCTAAGCTCTTGATGTGATATGATATGTTTATCTATTTTCATAAAAATGTCCATGGCTGCCATTTCATCTGGAAGTAGCAAGCTGAGTATCCCTGCCTTGCTGCCTCTACTTCCTTTGATTGTGAGTGAATAGAAATGGTAAGAGAAAGGGTCTAGCCATTCTGAGAATACCTAGACTGAAGGGTTGAATTGCAGCCCTGAACATGTATGTCATACATTGAAGCTCCTAAAACTCTGTGTTGGAGGAACTGGAGCTCAGAATTGTTCTTTGAAATGAGAATGGCAAGACTTTGGACATGTTATTGGGAGAGACCAATCACCAGAAAAAAGGACAGCAAGCTTGGTAAATGAGAGGGTCAGCAAAGAATTAAAAAAGTGGGAGATCATCAACAAGATGAATCGCTCTAGTGACTTCAGCAGGGGATTCAAGCAGAACAGGTATTGTGAAGAAGGTATAGGATAGGCTGGCATCTGATTAACTTCATGGCTTGTTATTGTTATTGTTCCTTGTTACAGAGTTGGTTCCCACCTGCAGCAACCCTTAGCATGACAGAAGAAAAACTGCTCGGTTTTGTGCTATCTCACAATTGTTCCCATGTTTGAGTCCATTGTTGCAACCAGTTCGTACAATCCGTCTTATTGAAGATCTTGCTCCTGTTCATTGCCCCTTCACTGTACCAAGCACTGTGTCCTTCTGCAGGGGCTAGTGTCTCCTGACAATATGACTAAAATATGTAGATGAAGTCCTGCCATCCTGGCTTCTAAAGAGCACTCTGATCAGCACTCTGCTCGTACTTCTCCCAAGGCAGATTGGTTTGACCTTACAGGGTACTTTCAATATTCTTTCCCATGACCACAATTCAAATACATGGGGCCTTTTGCAGTCTTCCTTATTCCACGTCCAACTTTCACCTACATATGAGGCAATTGCAAATACTCTGGCTTGGGTCAGACACCTTAGCCCTCAATGTAACACCCTTGCTTTACAACAACAACATATCTCGGTTGTCTTTGTTATGGTAATTATATGTAACTCAAGTTGTATTATTCTTGACCTAATCTCTGTTGAGATAAGAAAGGAGCAAATTAACCAATGAGACAGATAGGAAGGAAGGGAGATGCCATCATGTGAGGATCATAGAATCAAAGAAGAGAAGCCAGAGAAAGAAGGGCCTTTCTGCAAAGTCATCATAGTGATAAAGCCCTCCCTAGAGCAAATGTCCTGAATTCAGATTTCTCACCTAATATAGGAGGCCTCGTGGTGTAATGGTTATTAATTGGACTGTGAACCACAAGGTCAGAAGTTCTAAGCAATCAGCTGCTCCCTGGGAGAAAGCCTGGGTTTTCTACTCTGGTAAAGACTTTTATAGTCCAGGAAACCCACAGGGTCATTTGTTTTCCATCCTATAGGGTCACTATGATGGCAGTGAGTTGAGATGTGTTGAAATGAAGCCTCTAAAAGAGTGAGCAAATAATTTATTGTTTGTTAGAGCTACCTTTTTCTATTGTTCTGTTATATAAGTAAGATAGCAGGCAAGCCTTGGATAAGCACTATACGGCCCATGACCTAGGCACTTGCTCCAGAGTGACAATGAAAGGCTTTATGAAACTAGAAAAGCACATAATATTCCCAATGTCAAAGAATAGAAGTGTTTTCTTTTTTGTCTCATTGAATTTCAATGTGTAAATGCTGTCCTTGGTGGACCAGGGAGCATGAAACTGGCAAGACCTTCCTGGAGAGTTCAAGTTCCCACAGTTTCTCATCTAAAATGGAATAACTCTGATTTTTTATAAAGTGAGAAACAGATTACCAACTGCAAACTCATTTATTCTACAAATGCTTTCTGTGTTTAAGTAGAGTAGTTTTCCATATTTTTCTTTATTTCTTTCTAGAATCCAAGTTTGTTTGTTTTTAACATTACACAGGAAAATAGAGTTAGTGATTGTCCAAGCTGGCAAAAGAAAATGATTTTATTGTGAATAGAGGTAGAGACCAACCTGTTGTAAACCTCAATTCTTATTTATAATTATGATTAGATTATTACTCTTAGTGCAATTATTTTGTGTTGAATGGGGGGCCAATAGGTTATATTAGTACTCACATCTCAGAAATTTAAAATTGGAAGAGGACACATTATACATATATAATGACATGTTTCCCAAGGAGTCTTCTCCATCCAACACTTACATTAAGACTTGCTGCAGCAGAAGAAATTAAGGCCTACAGCATCCTATCTTGGTGTTAAATGCTATTTTCATTCAGAGTGCACAGATGAACTAAACGCAATAGTCAGTCTATGTAAGAGAGTTGTGTTAGTTGTCTATTGCTGCTATAATAGAAATAGAAGTGGATATCTTTAATAAATAGAATTGTATTCTCTTATTGTTTAATAGTTAAGATGTCCAAATTCATTGCACAAACTCTAGGAGAAGATTTTCTTTGTTGGTTCTTGGGAAAAGTTATTATGTCCTTTCAACATCTTTGGGCCTGCTGCCCCTTGGAGAGCTACATGTGTCTTGATATCCATCTTCCCCTATGTTTATGAGGTTCTTCTGTATTTTCATTTTCAATGGTACTGAGATCTCTCTCTCTCTCTGTTCACTTCTCACACTGATTTTTTTCACTTATGATAAAAAAGTGATGCAGGTAACAGCCCAGGGACTCCCCTTACTTCAGGTAAGGGCTATGACCTGAAATCATGTTGTATCCACTCTAATCCCCTCACAAAATATTGCCTAGTTACATCATATCACAACATAATGGATGATCACCTCACTGAATAACAGACAAGGTATAGCACTATACCAATGGTTCTCAACCTGTGGGTCATGACTTCTTCAGGGGGTTGAAGGACCCTTTCACGGGGTCACCTGATTCATAACAGTAACAAAGTAGCAAAGAAAATCACTGTATGTTGAGGGAATCACCACAAATGAGGAACTGCATTAAATGGTCACAACATTAGGAAGGTTGAGAAGCACTATACAATACACTTGTCAAAACGCTGACAGTCATAGCTCAGAAAAATTGATATGTTTTGTGGGGGATATATGACAAGAGCTGATGAACATGATAAGAAGAAGGGGATGAGTATTTCAGTGAATTCTTGTATAAATATTAATAATTTACTCTGAAGCTTTTGCCATTTGGGGTTAGATAGATGATGATAGATAGGTAGATAGATAGATATAGATTAGATAGATAGATAGATAGATAGATATAGATAGATAGAAAATAACTGTTATTAGGTCCACTTTCACTTATGTCAGCACCATGTGCAACAGAACAAAATGTTCCCTGCTCCCTCATCAACCTCATGATCACTGGTGTGCTGAATTCATCATTGGGGATTATGTGCAAATCCATCTTGAGGGGGTGGGGTTCCTTTCCTCATTGACTCTGCTTCATCAAAAATCATCCGTCAGTACCTGATCCCTCTTGGGGATATGTCTAAAATGAGTGAGTTAATGGTGTGTTGTGAACCATGCAGCCTTCAGTAAACTATTTTTTTGGAAAAGGTTTACATGTCCTTCTCATCTTAATCTACTTTTCTTTAGAAATTCTGTTACATGTTCACCATGGGTGACCCTAGTGGTATGTGAAATATCAGTGGCTTAACCTCCAGCATGATGACAATAAACTGCCTTGATACCAGAAACAGACAGCACGGTGGTGGTGAAATTAGATCATTGAAATTAGATAACACCATGCCGTTTCCTATCTGTTCATGCATCCTTTTTTTTTTCTGACAGATAAAAATGTCTAAGGGATGATTTTCTATTTTTCCAATCAAAATCTCTTTAGATGC
Organism: Nesogale talazaci; assembly: GCA_004026705.1. Taxonomy (NCBI): domain Eukaryota; kingdom Metazoa; phylum Chordata; class Mammalia; order Afrosoricida; family Tenrecidae; genus Nesogale; species Nesogale talazaci. The sequence continues at coordinate 50,897 of PVJH01014868.1, read as the reverse complement.
TACTATATGCAGAGAATAACTCTCTAAAATATAGATTGCTCCATCCATTGTATCATGAACCTCTAGTATTGTTTAATTATGCAGCATGAAATGACTTAAAGGCGGATGCATAAGCAATATCAAACATAGCATTAATTCTATAAATAAAGTTCAAGAAACAGTACATCTAGAAGGCAACTTGGAGTCATATTATCTATGTTTTCTCACTTTTCCCTCCTTTTATGTGAATAAGCTTATTTTATGAGAGGGACATGTGAGCCAGAAGCAGGAAATCACTTTTTCCTGGTGTCTTAGTTTATTCAAATGGATTTCTCTACCCACTATATACTCACACTGTATGTATGAGTGAATATGAAATACCCCAATCTCATGAAATGAATGTTTAAATTTGTATTATAATTGTGATTATTATTGTTTGAATAACTTATTTGTCGTGGAGTTTATATACTATTAAATATAACCAATAATTGATTTTCTACATACAAAATTCAGTGACGTAGATTATGTTCTTTGAGTTGTGCAATCATTCAAATGTGCAAACATTGTGCATTTTCTGGATTGTTCCTGTATCTTGAACATAAGCTTACTGTCCCCTAAAGTTTTTATCTACTCTTTCAAATCATGATTGTCAATTTGATCTTAAGAGATGATACAACTTAAGAGAGATCTTGTTTCATTGTTGCTCTTTGTGGTGGTCATGTATTCAAGATGTTAATTTCTTGATTGGGATGTAGGTGTGGAGTCTAGCCTGTTAATCTGAAGATAGCCATTGAATAGCCAATAAAGCCTCTGTGTGGGTATGGCTTTTTCCTGAAACTTCTGGGAAATCTAGTGATATGTCCTTCGTGGAGATGAGAGGTCATCTTTCCAGTTGTTGTGAGTCAGTCTTTGAGATGAGGAATTATGGACAAGACAAGATGGCAGCATCCTAGGAGCTGGAGGAACCAGAGGAGAAGTCACACAGCCTTACCCTGATGGAACCAGACCTCTGAAGCTGGAGAAGCTACATGGAAACCCCTGCCAACATTGAGTTGCCTCTACCACCACTGACTGCTGTTGATGGACCCAGAGCCCTGGAAGTGAGGAGCCATGGGGAGACCCCTGCCAGTGCCAGGACTCTGCACTCATTGGCCTGTGACTTCGTGAGTTGGAAGGAGACTTTATAGACTGATATTGGGCATATGGGCTAATATCGGACTTATGACTTTGAACTGGACTGTGTACGCTGGAAGAACTACATGGTGACCCCTGCCAGCAATGAGTTGCTTCTACCACCACTGGAGGCTGTTGATGGACCCTGAGCCCTAGAAGAGAGGAGCCATGGGAAGACCCCTGCCAGTGCCAGGACTCTGCACTCATTGGCCTGTGACTTCATGAGTTGGAAGGAGACTTTATAGACTGATATAGGGCATATGGGCTAATACAGGACTTATGACTTTGAACTGGACTGGGTTGGGATGCTTTCCCAATGTCCCGTTCCTCTTATATATAAACCTTATACTTATATCCATATGCATATCTATGAATTTGTTTCTCTAGTCTACCCAGACTAACACACTCTTCTTAGGGGTTGTCTGGTTGTCTCTGACCCATAGAAATCCTGCACCCAGCACGGCACAGTGCTGTGCCTTTGATGCAATTGTTCTGATGCTTGAGCCCATCGATGCAGCCACTGCATCAGACCATCTTGCCAAAGGCCTTCTTCTTTTGGCCATCCTTCCACTTTACCAAGTACAATGTCTTTCTCCAAGGAATGGTTTCTCTTAATAACATATCCAAAGTCTTTAAGAGGTGTCTCGCCATTCTTGCCTCAAAAGAGCAATATGCCCTTTCTTCTTCCAGTACAGATAAGCTTGCTCTTTTGGTAATCTGTGGTACTTTCAATATCCTTCCCCAGCACCACAATTCAAATGCATCTATTCTTCTGTGGTGTTCCTTATACAAGGTCCAAATTTAACATGCATAGAATTCAATGAAGAGTGACAAAGCATGGATCAGGTAACATACGCAATCTTTGGTACTCCGAAGTCTGCTTGTGCAGCAGGATTACTTAAGGCAATGTGTCTTTTGATCTCCTGACTGCTGCTTCTGTGAGCATGGATTCTGAACGAAAGCATTAAAATTGTAAATAGATGCTTGCATTGGACCACCATTCCTTGTTATCACCTTTCGGTGCCATTGAGTCTACTCTGATTCACAGCAGCCATGTCCACACCTAAAGAAAACACTGCATGGGGCTCTGTCATCCCCACAGTTGTTCCTATGCCTGAGTCCATTTATGCAACCACTGTGTCAATCCAGGTTGCTGAGGGCCTTCCTTTTCCCCGCCCCTCCATTCTGCCAACATGATGTCTTTGTCCAGGGATTGGTCTCTTCTGAAAATATTTCCATAGTAAGCAAGAAGAAGTCTTCCCTTCCTTGACTCTCAAGGAACTCTCAAGGCTTACTTCTTCCACTACAGCACGGGTTGTTCTTTAAGCAGTGCTTAGTGCTTTCAATAATTTTCTCCAGCACCACACTGCAAAGTGCACTGATTCTTTGATGCTCTTCCTTACTCAATCTTCAATGTTCATATCCATATGATGCAATTGAAAATATCATGGCTTGGGTCAAGTGCACCTTATTTCTCAAAGTAACATCCTTGTTCCTCAATAATTTAAAGAGATCTTTTGTGGTAGATTTACCTAGTGCAAGACGTCTTTTGATCCATTGACTGCTGCTTTCATGAATATTGATTTTACTTTGTTCTTTGGTGCTTGTTTAATTTGAGACTGGGTTGATGGCACCTAATAACAATGAGGTTTAAACATTAAGTCAAGGTAATAGTTTTGAAGGTTCATCCTCTCTCTATTACTCCAGGTAATCTTAATTTTATGGAAATTTGAAATTCAATGGCTGCTTTTGCTCCTTTTAATCAGGATTACTGTACAGATTCATAGATCAAACTGTTCAGCAGTGGTATGTAGATGCCACAGAGTTCCTCACTGATAAAAAAGATGGTTGTTCCTGTAGGCAATCCCCCTTCCTATTACTGACTCTTTTTCTTGGCCTCTTGTGACAGATGAATATAGACTAATCATTATGCCTTGAATGAATTTATACAAGATTTAAAGGTCCCAGGCAGGATTTATCAAAACAGGAGCCAATAGAGAAGTATTATACACATTTGCCTCCTGTTTTGATAAGTCATGTCTGGGACATTTAAAACTTGTATGAAAACATTCTAGACACAATAATTAGTTTCTATTCATCTATAACCACAGACCAAAGAGGCTAACAAATAGCCACCCTACACACAACAGAATAAAATGGCATGGTTCTGTGCCATCCTTATTATTTTTCCTACACCTGAGTCAATTGTTGGAACCAAGGTGTCCGTCCATTATATTGAGGGATTTCCTCTTTTTCAATGCCCTTTCACTTTACCAAGCATGATGCACTTCTCCAGAGGCTGGTCTTTCCTGATAATATGTCCTAGGTATGTAAGAAAAAGCCTTGCCACCTTGACTTGAAAGAGTCCTCTGGCTATACTTCTTTCAAGATGGATCATTTCATTCTTTCAAATACATTATTAGGCCATTTAACAAGGGTTACCCATTTAACTATGGCCCCAAACCTCCAGATAAAGGCAACAAATCCTATTAAATGTGATTGTATATAAGCAGACTAAGTATGTAATTTTTTTCTTTCTTTACGTTATTTTCCTCCTCCTCTCTCTCCTTCCCACTTCTCCCTCTTCCTCTATTTCTTTCTTTCTTTCCTATAACATTGTCACCACACTGGTGTTCTTTATCTTCCTGAGATTTTCTAAGAACCTCAATTCAGGGTCTGACCTTTACTCCTTAATATATGTGCAACATTCTTCATGGATATCATCTTAACCCTGACTTTTTTCTTTTCTTTTCACTCTTTTTTTCTTTCTTTTCACTCTTAAAAGCATTTCTGAAATCCTTTCTTACCACAATGTCTAAAATAGGTTCTGTACTCCCAATTGTTGTCTTTTTTGTTATGTTCTCTTGTTTTTCAGAATGTATTATCTTGCAATAACCCTATTTATTTATGTGTCCATTTTCTTCCTGTCTATTCGTTTAATGTTAATGAGATAAAAAAGGCCAATTTTAATTATTCGCCACCAGATAGATATCTAGAGCTGAGTACAACTACCATTCATGCAGGCTGGGCAAATAAGAACACTGCCTACTGTTAGAAGATCTATGTGAAATAAACAAGAGGAAGGAAATACTATGGATTGCCGATTCACAGAGTGAGTGGATTTTTATCTGAGTTGTGTAGATTAACTAATAGCTTTCTTCAATCTGGATTGCCCACTGGATGTAAGTCAATTTCAACTGAGAGCTACTTTATAAGACAAAGTAGGACTATTTCCTGGAGTTTTTGAGACTGTGAATCTTGTGTGTGTGTGTGTGTGTGTGCGTGTGTGTGTGTGTGTGTGTGGTATCACTCCCTGGTGGAAGTAGGAAGTCCAGCATTGCTCATGGGGAGCTGCTGCTGGATTTGAGCCGTCAGCCCTGTGGGCCGCAGTCCCACCCACAACCACTGTGCCACTGGGACTCAGCCAAGGATGTGAATTTGTACAGAAGCAGAATGCTTCATTTTATCCCTCAGAGTGTCTGATCTATTCTAACTGTTTGCCATGTTTTGGTTGGCAATCCGACATCAAACCCTCTGTACCACAAATCTGGACAGCAGAAGAACCATGTAAGCAAAAGGAGCAGCTTAAAATTATGGAAAGGTATCCTAAAGTAAAGTCCCACCACTGTTACATATTTGGGGCAGTTTGGACATGTTATGAAGAGAAATCAGTACCTCAGGAAGGTCATTATAATTGGTAATTAGATTGGCACTAAAGATATGGATTGACATAGTGGTTATAGCAATGGGCTCAAATGTAAGAACCATTGTGAATATGGCACAGAACAAGGTCATTTTGAGTACTGCTGTGTATACAAAGATGGGGGGACCCCCTCTAAAGACAGAAAATATCTCTAATCTGGTAGGGGCTTTCATAGAATAGATTTTTCCCTGCTAGACAAACATCAAGCAACTCACTCTGACTTACTAGCCTCAGTGGTGTGTCCTTGGAAGGTTCTCTGGTTACAGAGAAATTTTTTCATAAAAGCTGTCTTCTCAGACTTTGCTTTTTTGTGAATGGCTGATTTAAGAGAACAGAATGTGAAATTTTATTTCCTGCTCAGGAAAAATGCCACAGAGATCAACCATTGTTATGTTGAACACAGCTTTCAAGGACAGCACCATGGGAAACCTCAAGTATATGAATAGCTTTCTCATTTCAAAAGACGTGAAACACCAATTGATGACAAACTTCATTTTGGATGTGTGTCAACTTCCTGAACAGATGAAAATGTTGGTTTGGAGTGTATTTAGAGTGTGTTCCAGCAGGTTAGATTCTCAATCAAGATTAGTTTTGGAAAGAGACCATAACAGTGTTAGAAAAAAGCCTGAGCTGTGGTAGATTGGTGACTGATTTTGACACCACAATAATTCACTTGATCACACAGCCATCTTAATGCACCAGTTTGGGGCAAAAAATAGCATGCCCTATATGCCTTACACGCCTGACCTTGCTCCATGTGGCTTCTTTTTGTTTCCATGTATCAACATGGACCTGAAAGAACAGCATTTTAACTATGTAGAAAAGGTGAAGAAACAAGCAAACAAAAAAGCAAAACAAGGAGCTTTCAGCCAGCCAAACAGATTGGTGTGTGAAATGTTTCCAAGTATGGAATTGCAGATTTAATAGACGTATTAAGTATAATGGAGAATACTTCTTTAAGGTTGCTTTATATAATAAAAAAAAACACAGTTTTGAACAATCTAATTGTTTTTGTGTAGGAGAAGGGGGGCTACCCACTTGTGCGATTGGTATGGGTTGGAACCAGCTCAATGGCACCTACCAACAAGTATTACCTGAAAACCAGGAAATGTCCTGGTTCATATACACTCACCCAAAGTAAACTCTGATAGTGGGTTTTGAGAGTCACAGAGTAATTGGAGAGAAGCAGCCTGAGTCGTAATCTAAGTTCAGCTGAAGACTTAATGAGACAAAATGCAGTACAAAGCTGACCACTTTCTAGAAGAGGAAGGAGAAAATAGCAATTGGTTCTAATGGAGTTGAACAAAATCATCACAGTGATTTAGATGCCATTGTATGAGAACAGAGGGGCAATACAGAACCCAGATAGGCAGGTAATTGAAAACTTTCTGGAAGAGGTTTCTGAACAAGGCTTAGCTAGGCTTTGGCTAAGTTTCCTTTAGCAGCATTGCATGGACAAGAAAGAGAAGAGGGTTTCCAGAAAAGTATTACAATTAAATATGAGTTTAGAGATATAAAAAGACAAGAAATTATGGAAATCTCAGAGTGTTTTTTTAACTTTATTTTGTTTAATGTAAGTAAATGTGTTAGACCAGGTTGGCTAGAGAAACCAATCCATTGACACTCATATATGGGTAAAAAAGAACTTTATATCAAGAAGAGTTACGTATCAAGAAAACATTGCAGTCCAGTCCAACTCAAGTTCATAAGTCTGATACTGGTTTGTAAGTCACTCTTCACACTAATGAAGCCACATGCAATGCTGTAGAATGCAGAAAAATACACATGACCGTGGATGCGTGGTTGAGTGGATCCACCGGTTGCGGCCATATCCCAGCGCTTGAGTAGGTTTCAGCATGGTTTTTTAACAGGAAAGTAAAGGTAGAGAGACGGGAGTTCAGAGAACCCTCCTTATGAGAAGCCCACACCCGCAAGGAGTCACCATCAAACTGTGAGCTGAGTGACAGGACTAGAACCCACCCCTACACGTTCACTTATCAAGCTGACATGAAATTATGTAATTACAACACTAAAGAATTCAACAAATACATTTTCTTTCAACTCACTGCAATTTACCACCTGCCAATTTTAGCAATAGTCAATTTAGCATAGTCAAAGATTATACATTTGATATTTTAAATTATTTCTGAAATGTGAAATGCACAATTCTAATACCCTTATCACGTATGTCTTGTGATTTTAAATTCAGGTCTTTAAAGAAGTATTTATCCCTTATATAGCTTACAATGGATGTGGTGGGTTGCAAGGAGGCCATATTAGAGTATGAAAGGATAAGTGATGTGTGTACAATGTGGAAAATGTATTGTAGAAGAATTTTGATGATAAAGCGATTGAACAGAAAATTTTAGAAAGCTGGCATAGGCGATATTAGTAAGCAAATGGGTACAGATAGAAGAGGCAAAATTTAAGAATATTTCTAAGAATAAGTGGAAGCTTATATTTACTGATTAATAGGATGGAAAACATTCAATGGAATAGGGTGTTTTTTCTTAGTGTGGAATTCTATAATTGTATGTATGAAAATCATGTGATACGGTAATAAATTATGAGTAATCTTAGTAGCTAATGAACTCAGATTTGAATCAGTTGAGTGTGAGAACCCAATAAAACCTTGAAATGATGATATCAAACCAGAAGTTTGGTTTGATTTGTAAATTAAAGAAGAATTCTAGTATATGTGTGCGTGTTTAACTGTATGTTATTAACAATGAATATCTTAAAGCTAGATATTATCACCTTTTTAGGATTATAAATACTGAAGGCATCAACAGTGTATGGATAAACGCCAGGGAGCTCAACCATTTGAAGAATGCACAGAGGAAGATGAAGCAGCCTATTAAAAGGTGACTAAGAAGGAACTGTCAAGAAGTTAGAAGTAAAAGTAACAGTTTGACAGGTTAAGGACTTCAAAGCATTTGGGAGTTTCAGAAAGACAGCTGCCAGGTTGTTGTGAAGCACAGCAGTTACATCTCAGGAAATAAAAAGGGGAAAGTTTCTATCAGACTTGGTCATGATAATGTGACTTGCTATCTTGCTCTATAACAACTGAAGTAAGTTTATTGATTGATTCATCAAATGCTTATCAGCAAACTACTTTGTGCCCATCTGTGAACATAGCCTGAAAGATATTTCTCAAGCATATACATTTGTAGAACATGACAGCTAGTAGGGGATGCAGCCAATAAATATTCACATCTACACTTAACATGGAATTTTTATACAATGAACAAAATATTGGAAGGTAGAAGTGAGAATATAGTACTGTTTTGAGACTATATAGTGGCATACAAGCATAGATATTGAAGTATATTTATTGCAAGACTGCAATCTGTATGTCAAAGAACCATTTTTAAGATAAAGGAGGCCAGGTAAGCTTGTATATCTAAGAGGCAAGAGCACACAGAGGTGAATATGCACAAACCAGAGGCCAATAATGGATGGTTCCATATAGAGGAAGTAAAGGGCTCAATGATCCACGTAGAGGGAATTGTCCTATAAGAGGTGAGAATCTGCCACTGACAAGGAGAATATAAAATAAAAATGAGATTTTAAAAAATCAATTTTGTTCAATAAAAATGACATGTAGGCAGGTGAGTTTTAAGTAGAAGGAGAATAATGATATGACAAGATTGTCATTGTTGGGTGCCAGTGAGTTGGTTCTAACTCATAGTGGTGCACTGTACAATAAAACTAAACAATGACTAATATGCTACCATGCTCACAATTGTTATATTTGATCCCATGTATGCCAAATCACGTTGCATTCATTAAAATGAGTATGCTGTTGGAGAGATAAACTTTTGAAATCTTCTTCTGATGATTATTTGCCCTTTATTTAAGCACCTCTATTGGTAGTTCATCAATTATCTCAGAGAACACTCTGATGTGTACATTGACAATGAAAAGCACATCAAGCAATATGTGGTAAGCAAAAGACACTAAGAGAAGAAGGAGATTTCAATCCAAATCAGGGTGGACATCCCTCTCTTCACTCCCTGATAGATCCACGGTAAGTCATTTTGAATGGGTATCTAAAGGATTTGAGCCAAGGTTAAAGTGCTATAATTTATTTTCATATTATTTTCCATAATAATGAGATATATAAGCGGTCAAACCTGATCAGAGTATCTCCAGAAGCAATATCTGTCGCAATGTCTGAGGACTCTCTTTGAATTGAAGCCTCAATAATTCAGCATACATATTATTAATTGAATCTACAACTTGCCTTTGCAATATTATAATCTGGAACCCCTTTCCTATTTATGGCTAATAGACATAGTAAAATGCTCAATATATGTCTTGCCCTCTTGTAACTCTCCTTGGTTCTCTGCACAGTTGATATTCTCATTTTGACTGCTTAGTCCCTCCCTATCATGAGAGCATCAATTCCAAAAGGGGAAATTGAATCCTGTTATTTTTGTTTATTTTTTAAATCTTCTCTCGATTGAAGCTGCATGGTGAAGAATCTTCAAAGTTTCACGGCCTGCCAAAAGAATAAAGAGATTTGCCCTGGAATAGGTACAGTAAGAATATTCCTTAGAGTCAAGTATGGCAAGGCTGTTTCACATACTTTAGAAGTGTTGTCAGGAGAGACCATTTATGTAAGATTCCATGCTCAGTAAAGTAAAGGAGTAGTATAAAAGAGAATGACCCTTTGCAAGATGGATTGACAGTGACTTGCAACAGTAGGGTCAAGTATATGAGCAATTGTGAGTATGGCTAAGAGTGTTTCACTCTGTTTTATAAGGAGCTGCTATGATGAGTGTGGTAGTTACATAATCTGATGTCACTTTGGGATTTAAGAGGATTAAGAGTGAAGGATTGGAGTCTAGTCTGTCAATCGGTTCATAGCCAGTGAGGGCTCTCTGTGGGCACAGCATTCTCCTGAGTATTCTGGGAACTCTGGTATTTTCTCCTTGGAGGTGTAATCTCTCTCTCTCTCTCTCTCTCTCTCTCTCTGTCTCTCTCTCTCTCTCTCTCTCTCATCACTCCCTTAGAGACTCTCTACTGACAAGGCTGATTTCCTGTGAGACATCCCTGAGGAGAAACCACATGGACCTACCCTGATGCAGCCCTGGTTGCTGGAAATCCATGTGGAAACCTGTGGCAGCACTGAGATGCTTACAATGCCACTGGATTCACAAGCTTCCACCCATTGGCCTGTGATCTTTCTGTCATTGCATGTGTTTCATGAGTCTGAAGAAGACTTTATAGTTGGGTAGCAGATATATAAGCTAATACCAAGGTCATAGACTTGATCTGGCCTGGGTTCATATGTTTTCTCAATATTTAGTTTCTTTTGTGTATAAATCTCTTTCTTATACAAGGGGGAACTGAGTCAAGGACATTGAACAACAAATAATTGCATCGTGGCTTTTCTTCCCCTTGTTTTCTCCTATTTCGTTGCACAGACACTACTTATTACTTATCACCTTCTCAAAAAGCTCAATGCCAAAGAGTCAGTGCTGATCAACCCATAGGACAAGATAGAACTGCTCATGGGAGTTTTTGAGACTAACTCTTTACTGGAGTAGAAAGCCCCATTTTTTTCTCTGATGAACCACCTGATGGTTTTGAACAGTTGACCTTACAACTCACCACCCAATGCTTGCTCACTATGCCACCAGAACCTAACTTCTTATGTTCAAATAATTGTCAGGCTTAAGCACTCAATCCCACATGAAGCTGCAGGCCATTTTATATGGTGCCGATGGGCTGCAGTGCAGAGTGGACTGGTTTTCGCAGACAGGGAGACTTGGTTGGCTGGGATGCCAGAAAGCTGCATGGTTCTTTGCCTAGCAGTGATCAGTGCCCTTGGAAAACTAGCAGGCTTTTACGTAAAACGGGAAGTGCCTGGGACACTCGAAAGCCACACAGAGATCGGGTCGGGTCTTGGCACAAATTAGCCTGGTTTAAGCAGGAGAGGAGACCTTGTTGAGATGCACAAGAGCCGTGGGTCGCCTTGTCTTGCTGGGCAGGCAAGGCACTCAGCGCTGCCATAACAGGGGGAGTGTGAGAGGAGATAGGGCCTGTGCATGATATTTCCCCTAGGTGAGATAAGCTGGTATTGGGAACTGGGCTTTCCAAGCATGCCTTTTGCAACCACTACACGTGGTCTTGCAGGCATACCAAATGCCAGTCCCATCTTAGTGTCAGGAGACATGGACCAGGGTCTTTCTGACCCTGCAGTGCTAACTCATTCAGAGCTAGGGGAAAGCAGTCACTGCAACTAGGGCTCTTAGAACTGGCCACCTGCAGCCACCGTACCCGCACAATGCATGTCACTTCTGCCTCAGAGGGGGTGGGAGTTGGGGGAGATTGAGTCATGGCCAGGGCCTAACAGACCCTTCAGTGTGAACTCTCCCCTTGGGAGCTGTGGGAAAACAGAGACATGGTCCCAACTATGCAGGCCCGTGGCCAACTGCAAACAAGCTAAGGGGTAGCAGAGTTAAGAGCCAGGGCCCTAGAGGCCCACCTCAAGCTACCTCACCCAGACTTGTGGACTGTGTCTTTGCAGGTCTACACAGCAAGTGGATCAGTGGAGAGTGCATCCCAGGCCCAGAGGGCATCCTCCCCTTAAACCTAGTCTGGTTCTGGAAATGCAGGAGACCAGCAACCCAGTTCTGGGAGTTCCCCCAGCCCTGGGAGGGTCCAATCAACACCAACACCTGCCCAGTGATCTCATGTAGCCCCACAACTCTATCAGCACTATCCATCCACTAAATTGAGTTCCCCATTGCTGTCCCCAAAGGTGCCCTCACTTCTTACCACTGCTGATTTTTGAGTCACCTCAGCGCCTACCTTCACAACAGCCAGACCAACTTTCATTGTAGGCCAAAAGGTAGCTCTTATTAAACACCATTGCCAATCACATTGTGAGTGTAGGCAAGGCCCTTTGGTCTCAGGAATATAGAATCCATCTCTTCAAAATCATCATGTAAAAAACACTATGTCACATCATTTCCAACAAGTAAGCAAGAAAGACAAGTCACATCCACAGAACTCATGACACTCATAGAAGAGTCTGATGTGGACCTGCCACAAAAAGGTTTTAGAAGGCGACTTGGCGCAGTAGCACAGGAGATGAAGGAGGCTACACAGATTAAGGATGCAATGACAGAGGGGATGAAGTCCATGCACCAAAAGGAAATACAGAAATTAACAGAGGACATAGCCAAAGCTTCACATGAGATCACCAATCTCACGAATAGACTAGAGGAGACTGTGATCTTGAAGATGATTAGGCAGACTTCAGCAAATGGGAAATTATAAAATCAAACAAAATTATAAAAGAAGTGGGAGAAAACCTGAGATCAATGACTGATGCTATTAAAAGGAAACACATCCAAATTATCGACCTACCAGAGCAAGACACAGCGAAGAAGTCAACAGCTAAATTAACAAGAGAATTTCTGGAAGAAAATTTCCCCACCCTAATGAATGGGAATCAGTCACTTGTACAGGAAGCCAAGAGGACCCCAAGTAGACTTAATCACCCTAGCCAAAGTCTTATATTTGCTAGCTTCTTCCTCAGATGGCTGCCTCATCCTCATCAAGAGCTTTCATATATCAAGTTGATTGCTACATTTATACAGAAGACTATGGTTTTCAATAAATTTGACCTATTCTACTCAATTCTTTCCATATGATTTCTATCTCTATCTGTCTTGTGCCTTTATTTTCACTACACCTGATATTCCATTATTTATTTGGAATATCTGCTTATTGTCTCTTCTGACTACACAGCATGTTCGCTTTGGTTTATTTGTTTTATTTTAAACTGTATTTCAACATAACTATGCTTACAAAAATAGGCTCATAATGGTTAATAGAGTGCAATATATGTTTAATGCATTCTACATAATTTGTACCAAAGATTCCTGGTTCAAAATTCAAAACAAAAGATGGATTTGCAATATGATTTATTATTTCATCTATTATAAATTCATAAATTCATAAAATGTATTATTTCATCTAAGTACAAATTCATAAAATGGTCCTCCCTCAAATACTGCAAAGGCAGGTAGCTAGAACCGTGAGAAATTTATCATTGGTTTGCTTCAGAAAAGCACGTATTGCACTTTAAACGTTAAAAAAAAGGCACAAAAATTTTGCTGCCATTTTGATGCCAGCTTATAAAGAGTCCAATAACTACTGAATTCAGGTTTGGCGGTAAAGCCTGTAAATCATGTTCTTTGAGGGGAAGATCGTCAGTTTTATTCATCACTGTACCTCACTGTACCTCATTACTTATTTGTAATGAATAATTAAAAATGTGAAACCTATGATCCAATTCCTGCTCATGTTGACCCCATATTTCAAAGCAGAATTTTGATTGTCTGTAATCTTTTGGAAATAGATAAGCAGGTTTTTCTTCTGAGGTGATTGTGGAAGGATTCAAACCACCAATGGTCAGTTATAGAAGAGTTCTTGATTATTCATAGCATGCAGGGTTCTGGGTGCATAGTAAGTGCACAAGAAGCATGTGTTGATTGTCACTTCCATTTAGTTTGTAATTTATTTGGGGTCTCAATGCTGATAGATGGTCCGGCTTACCCTGGGTATTGAATAGAGATCAAATGCATGATGAGTAACCTTAATCACTCAAGAGTTATTGAGAGGCCAGGAAGGGATTGCCATTCCTATGGAGTATAACTACTAGGATGGCTACCCAAGAGTGACTGGCCTAGGGTAGACTTCTGAGAAGACACAGAATTGAATGATAACAAAAATGCTATTTTTGGCTTATTTAAAAAAATCATTTTCTTGGAGGCTTATACATCGTTTTTCACAATACATAAATACTGTGTCACATAAATCATACTATGTCAAGCACCCTCACATGTCCACTTCTACTATCGTTCTCCAATCATACACCTTTTCTCTTAAGCTCCTAGTATTGGCTTTTCCATCCCTTCCCCTCTTCCCCTACTCTCTCCTCCCCACCAACCCTCAATACTCTATACATTGTTGCTGTTCTGTCATATCTTACACTGCCCGACCTCTCCCCCAACCCACTCCTTTGATGACCGTCCTTCAAATAGAAGCTTATGTGTAAATCCTTGCAGTTGGTTCTGTCTCTCTACCCCACCTTCTCTCTACCCAAAACACAACAAACCAGAGATTCACACACTACAAGTTTAACCTATGTGCACAACATCAATTAATGACAAGAGCTCTCTATTTCAACACTAATTTTCTTTTGAGAAAATGCAATTTCAAATACTATAAAAGCACCTGCTGCTGTAATCATTCATTCATTCAAGGAGGATGTGAGTTGCTGTGTGACCTGTGCCCAACACAAAGCTTCTATCTACATCTATTGGACATAAAATGTGGACTTTAGGGAAAGTTTTCCTTTGCTTCCTTCATCCACCCCTTTCCCCATTTCATAAAAATAAAGTAAAATAAAACAACCGTTCTCCTAAATGCATCAACATGGCAGTCTACACATGAATCCTCTTCCTTTGGGAGAAACTAACTGAAGGGGAAAAGATAATTACTTAGTTCCTTTATCTCCAAATTATTTGTAATGAAATCTGAAATCACACTGCAAGGCCTTTCATGAGGATGTCATAAATTAAGATGCATCAGTGTCTATGGTGCATCTGTTCCATTCTCTGGCCCTTTGTCTTCTGCAAAGAGCCCTCCAACCTTAATATTCATCAGACAGCATTTACACAAATGATGTCATGGTCGATAGCATTAATATTCAGCAATTGTCTGTCATAGACACCTTACTGTACATCTGTTATGCAAATGTATGTTAATTCTGATTCCCTGACAGCTGCCTAGCTTCCCTCCCTAAAATGATCTTTTCCATTTTGAAGTTTGCAATCTGTTCCCAAAAATGTTAATTCAACAATTAGCTGAAATTGCTAAACAGAAATTGTACATGTTCAGTCTAAAATAGAAGGGAGCAGTTAAAAATAGACAGTGAACCTTCTTCCCACATCGTTTATGTTATATGTGCTTCCACACAGTGTAAACATTGATCTCTGCACAGCTTGGCCAGGGGTAAGTGGCAATTTTCCCTACCCTAGTCCTGGGAGCTTAGAAAGACAATTCTATCACTATCCTGTCATTCAAGAGACTTAGTCCCACAAGATAATTTCAGTGATGTATGATTTTTCTCCCTATATATAAAATTATTATTTCCTTACCAGAAATAATTCATATCATGCACTTGGATATTAATGAAGAAAAACACCAAAGCATAGAATAATGAGCAGCTGAGGAAAGAGATTTAAGGAAGCATCTCACGAGACATAGAATAGAATAGAAACTCCCTGGGTGCATAGTTGATGGATACTAAATAGGTGAGGCTTCCACATTCATATCCCCTGCCCATTTTAACATTAGAAAGAAGACATTTTGCCAATAATGATGTTGTGGTTAGGTGCTCTTTGGATGGCTCCAATGTTTAGGAATCCTACTCAAAAGAGAACAAAACATTGTAGGGTCTCAGAATCATCCCCACAATTGTTCAATGTCTGAACCCATTGTGTGACTACTGTGTCATTCTAAGTAACAGACAGTCTTCCTTTTTCCTGTGACCCTCTCCTTTATGAAGTATGAGGTTTTCACACCCCACTCTAAAGACAATACCTCCTTTTGACATAATCAAAGTAAGTGGTATAAATACTCATTATCACCATCTTTGCTCCTAAGGAACATTCTGGTTGTACTTAAAGACAAATTTACCTGTTTTTATTTATTTATTTATTTATTTATTTATTTATTTATTTATTTATTTATTTGAAATCCATAGTATTTTTAATACATTCAGTGAATACTGAAATTTGGATGTATCAATACTTTTTTTTAAATACTTTTGGCATCCTTCTTTTTCATTGCCCAATTTTTACATGTGTATCCAAACCAAACTCACTTCCATGAGGCCAATACTTACTCACTGTGAGACTATAGAACAGGGTAGAACTGTTTCTGTGGGGTTCTGAGACTGGTTCATGGAATCTGCCAGGACTACCCACAAAGGAATTATGTAATTATACAATTGGTAGTTATACCTCTCAATTTGAGAGAATTCAGAGTGAAAAGGTGGAGTCCAACCTGTCAATCAGGTCATAAGCAATGAGGACTCTGTGGGGGCTTGTCCTCCTGAGGATTCTGGGAGCTCCAGCATTCCTCCTTGGGTGGGGGAAACATTCTTTCTCTGTGCTCACTCCCTGTGAGACATTGCAGCTGACAAGACACATGGAACTATGCTAGTGCGGAAAGTGTCAAGTGGAGACCCTGTCAGTGCTGAGATGCTTAAAACATAACTAGATCCATAAGACATCCCACCAACTGGCCTGCAATCTTCCTGAAATCGCCATCATTGTATGTGTTTCATGAGTCTAAAAAGGACTATATAGATTGGTATCAGACTTATGGGATATTATCAGCCTTATAGACTTGATATGGACTGTGCTGAAATGCTTGCTCAGTACTCAAATAATCTCATATATAAAGCTCTTTCTTATACACATATGAATGTCCATGAATTTGTTTCTCTAGTATACTCAGACTAACATTAAATCATGACAAAAATGACAGGAATTGGGAATACTTAACAGATAAATATAATTGATCATTTGACGAAAATCTTGAAAGACTAAATAACTACTTCGTATGGGGCTATTATAAGCCAGTTCTGTCACACATCTGTCCATGTGTCAGATGGCTACATGGCTTGTTGCTCAGCTATGCCACTGGATTTCAAATACAAGCAGAGTTGTCCTTGGGGGCCAGGTTTTAGTGGATTATGAGACACTAGGTAGTAAGAAAAGCCTGTCAGTCTAATTTCAAAATCAGTTAATGTCAACTTTATGGATCAATATCCAAGTAGAGAGTATTATCCCTTAGTAGCATCAATAGTGGTCTAGACCGGGGGTCCACAAACTTCAGCTTGTGACTCATATACAACTCTTTGGATGCATGTGTGCAGTAGAACTGCAACAGAGAAAAAACAATATCACTCAGATAATGGTGATTTCATTTGATTGCAAGAACCTATTTATGACTCTCGAATAATTTTGAAATTGTTGCGAGGGGCAGGATTGGATCTTCTATCTCAAAAGTTTGCTGACACCTTGTCTAGATCAACTGTCTATTTTGAAAAGATGCCGGATGTGGCAACATGTTGTTCTTGTCTACATAAGATCTCCAAAAAATCAGAATCAGCCTATAAGCACCATCAATGACAAGCTGGTGCCAAATGGGCCAAGCTGGTACTCTGTGGGCCAAATGACTGAATTCTTAATTTTCTTGGAAGATAAGTGTCATTATTATGTTTCCATAAATGTCCTACGTTCACCCCATTTTGGGAAAGCTGGCCATGGAATAGAACCCAGAGGCAAGAGGACATAGGGAAAAGGATAAGCCTTTCCTTCCAGAGGAGATACAAAGTTGGCCTCTATTCTTTTTACTCCCAAACTCAATGAAAGGAAGACGGGCAGAAATTATTATCCTCATTTTGTGACTTACTGAGGATCCTCTGACAAGAGTGCCATAGGCAAGTGCCAAAGCCCTTTTTTTTCTGACTTCCGTTTCACAGATTCCTTCCACTTCCGCGGATGGTGGCAGTAAGCTCAGATCTCACTTTGAGGCTTCACTGACCCTTCGTGATGGATGAAAGTTTACCTTGGGCATGTTGGTCCTCACTGAAGAGCAGGCACTGAACTCACTGTGACCTCAGTTACCATTCCTCTGACACTGCTGGCATATTCTGTTCAGAGCAAGCTTATAAACCAGATCTGGGTTCTATATATTAGAGGACGTATACCTTAGGGAAAGATTAATATCTTTCCCAATGAAGGTATAATCCTTAGTGCAGTGTTCTAATATCTAATAATAGACCTCCCCACACCAGTATTGTGATTCATCACAGAAACAAAAGAAGAGAGGTCTCCATTCTATGAAACAGCTTCTTTAGGACCTCCTTCCTCTACACGTGATTAGCATGGCTACTTTGGCTGACTTGGGTGGCCGGCTGGAGTCTTCTGCTTGAGTGAGCAACTGGGAAGAACCCAAGTGGAAACGTCTATGTGTACAGATGTGGTCCAAGCTGAACAACCCACACATCTTAGTTATGAGAACAATGAGAGTGATAGCTAAATATTTTGCTAGGCTATTCTTTCACTTTAATGAGGTGATGCTTTCTAAAGAACTTGGATAATCTTAAAGGCTAAGAATTATAGAGAAAATATGGAAGAATATGCAGGCAAGACAGGAACTCTAAATAGACCTGACAATGACTGCTTAGGTTGTACATAGAGGTACTCTGAATCAAAAATAACCGGATGGCATCCACCAATAACAAGGTTGTGGAATGTAATGCCTGTGACATCTATTAGTTCTGTCTTTGACTACTGGTCACAGTAAATTTAATTTTCCCTATCAGGAGACCCCCTTCTTCATCTAGGTTATGCAGGAAGAAGACACATCAATTGAGAAATGTGATGGAAATTTCTTGAGAGGCAGCATCTTCACTCTGGACATGAATTGTAAGCAGATAAAATTGTTTTTCAGGGGCTGGTGAATGGAATTTCAGGCAAAAAAAGGAAGGGGAACTCTTTTCCACACATGGGAAACCACTATACACAATTATGAAAAGTCTTTCTTTTCCTCTCATGCATCCTGCAAAGTCACCGTCAATTTCCACTCCCAACCCAATTTCAGCTCTCCCAGGGGTATAAACAGAGAGCAGTCTCATTCTAAGGGTCGTATGTTTTTTTCAGCACCAGGAATTGCTGTGGAGAATGAAATGAATTAAAAAATAGGGAGAGGTGTCGTTGGCATTTTAAAGTTTTCATGAAAATAACAAGGGCTTAATTTGTTCCATGCTCTTACTTTCAAAAGCACAGCTTGCTGTCAAGAAGACAAAATTGATGCTCCAGAAGAAAAGCAGGGATTCTATGCTCTTTCTCAGTTGGAAGAATCTACAAGCAAAAGAAGAGAGTATGTGCCCGAGTCCCAAGATATGTCTGCCAATCCCATGCTCCTTGATTTTGACCCAGACAGCACATTTTCATGAAACATAAGCTCAGGATTCAGAGAAGCAGAAAGGATTCTTGGAATATTATTCTAAAGGCCCCCAACTGCCCCATTCAAAATCAGAGTAAGCAAGTGCAGAGGAAAGCCGTTTGACCAATTGTGAAATGATTTGAGCTCATTTTGTGAAGGACAGAGCTATGATTCTTCTAAAAATTATTTCCTATTTCCATCTTACTAAGGTGAACAATCCACACTCTTGAAAAGTCAAGAAGTCAAATGGCATCGTGCATCCATGTAGTCTGCTGCAGGAGACCTTTTGAAAGTATTATGAAGCAAAGAAGTTACTTTGATAACTGAGAAGCTGTGCATTTTCAATCATCCTTTACTCATGCAAAAGCTAGACAATGAGAAAGGAAGACCCAAAGTATAAATTGAATGGTGGTATTGGTGAAGAATATTGAATATACCATGGGCCGCTAGGAGAATGAAAAAAACATTAGTCTCAGAAGAAAGAACCTCAAGAGCTCCTCAGATGCTGGGCTGGGGATATATGTCTCACTTATTTTGGACATGGTACAAGAAGAACCAGTTCTGGGGAAAGAAATCATACTTGCATTCGGGACTGGCATGCTTTCCTTCTTTTTTACACAGTATTGCTTAGAGTCAGAACTGACAGAACAGCAGCTAACGTCCCCACACCACCCTCACCATCATATCCTATACATTTGGAATTCATTTTCTGCCTATTTCCAAAAACATTTGAGTTTTTATAAAGTGAAGTGTAGATGAAAAAGCTTGCTCTTTATATTTTCCTTGATCTATGTGACAGTCACATACTCGTGTGTCAATTTCATGATTGGGAGTGTAGGGGTGAAGTCTAGCCTGTCTATCTGGAGATTGCCAATGAGGCCTCTGTATGAGCATGGCTTTCTCTTGAGAATTCTGGGAAGTCTGGCAGTATTTTCAATTTGAGAAGAGAGACTTGACTCAGTCTCTTGGAGTCGGTCTTACCGACATTATGGTGGCATGCTGATAGATCCTGAGGCCTGGAACCTGGAAGAGCCAGAGGAGAAGCCACATAGTCTTGCCCTGATGGAACCAGACCTCTGGGGCTGGAGAAGCCACAGAGAGATCCCTGCCCGTGCTGAGATGCTTCTACCTCCATTGGATACTGCTGATGGACCCTGAGCCCTGAGGAGCCATGGGAAGAGCCCTGCCAGCACTAGGATGTTTCTACCACATGTGCTTCATGAGTTGGAAGGAGACTTTATAGACGGTATCGGACATATGGGCTAGTATCGGACTTAGGACCTTGGACTGAACTAGGTTGGGATGTTTTCTCAATGTTTCATTCCTCTTGTATATAAACCTTTCCCTTATAGCAAGGTGTGTTTATGAATTTATTTCTCTACTCCACCAAGACTAACACAACCTATAATGTAAAAAAAAATTGATAAGTCAAGATCATCTGTCAAATAGAAAAGATGTTTTGTCAGCTAGATCCTAGGATCCCTGATATTATGACATCCACACAGTTAGTCTTGCTTGACAACATTTGAGTGTTGCTTTTATTTAAATAATACATTTTAAGTTACACTATTATGAGGAAATAGATATCCAGGTGTGTACTCAGAGGTATCTTAGTTGCTTTGTGCTAGAAATAGCATGAGCAGGTGACTTTGAAAGTTCATGGCTCAGTTTCTTCACTGTTTTTGAAGGTTAACAAGCGACATGTGGATTTCATGTGAATATTTTGCTGACCTTCCCTTTCAGAAGTCAATTCCTTTGCTGATAGAAGAGTCATCTCACAAGTCATCTGTGTGTTGCTGTTCTTTTTAAAAATTAATTACTCAGAAGGACTTAGGTTTAGGATTTATAATATGCTATGAAAAGTGAATACATTAAATTACACTTTATTCCATTAGAGGATAGGAGGGGATTATATCACAATGCATTCCATTAGGCTGCATGATGGAAGGGAATTCCTGCTACTTAAGGCTACCTGATCCAACCACTCCATCAAAGTAACTACCATAGACGAGAGTTTTGCCCAACATGTGGGAACTCTAACCTAGTCAATAAGATGGATAAAATTAACTGTCACAAGTGATTATTGATCAGATATTTGAGATAAACACAAGCCACGACAGATAATAATGATAGTTTCTAAGACTAAGCAGACCCCTGTACAAAGTCAATTGCATACATGGTCTTTGCCAATTCTTCTCATAATGTTCACTGAGGAATATTAATAGCTATTATCTACCTTATAGAATGGTTTCCTGTAACATGACCAGTAAGATTGTTAATGCAGCAAAGGATTGCTATAATAACTGAAGGCAGATATGTATGTGAATGCAGAGTGTAAATCATATGCATTTCTAGGCTAACATTAGCCATTATCACATCCTGTTGATAATTTACATGGTGGATATGCTTGTTAGTATGTACTAACTTTATTTACATGGTGGATATGCTTGTTAGTATGTACTATCTTATTCCTGGGGAAATCTGTATTTCCCAATACATATTATCAAAAGTGATAATAGAAGAAAGAAGGAAACATATTATCTGAATAAAGAATTGAAGAAACATTGGGTTGAGCAAAAATAGCAGATTTTCTTACTACAAAGTTTTTCAGATCATAATATATGTCTCTCAAAAATCTCAGTGTCATTAAGTCAATTCCAACTTAAAAATTATCTTATAAGTCAGGATTGAACATCCCTCTTTGTTTCTGAGACACTGATTCTTTTCAGGAGTAGACACCTTCATTTTTCTCCTATGTAGAAACTCATAGTTTTGAACTATTGAAGTAGTGGTGAGTCTCACAATATGTAACTACTATCAATATGTAACTACTATGGATAGTGTTAAGTGTAAAAGGTTTAGAACCAAACCTAATTTATAGCATTTCCTCTCTGATACATTTAAGACAATTATCCTTTTAAGGATATGACCTGAAAAAATTATTATAATATTCCAAGTATCCATATATAGCTGGAGACACCAAGCCCGAGAATGACAAACCAATATAATTCAGCTGGAAAGTAGTGGAGCTCACATCCATATTAGATGAGCCTGAGGTTAAAATGAACGTGTTTCACACTCTTTGGTTAATTTCATCAATATAAATAGGTAAAATATTGATTATGTTCAATCTGTGCAATAAAAATATCGGGTTATATAAAGATGGCCATGGTTTGTTTTATGGGCATTTTAAGAAGGAGTTTTATTTATAAGACTTTGATTTCATAGCTATTTCCAGATGTCAGAATTCAATACATTTAAGAAGACACTTTTTTTTTACAAAGATATATATTTGACCTTTATGAGGGAACTTTTTACCTGCAAACCAGAACTTAGTAATTGACCATGACTAGACCAAAATGATTGCTTAACCCCATTTATTTTAACTTGTCTACGTTAGTGGCTTCAGCAATACGCCAAATTCAAAACCTCATTGCTTTTCAAGTCAATGCCAAATCACAGTGATCCCATAGGACAGACTAGAACTCCCCCCTTGGGTTTCTGAGACTTACTTGCAGACTGGATAAAATTGAAAAACAATTGCTATTATATGCATAGACTTTCATGGATGGGGGATAACTGCATGAGTTTGATTAGTATTAAGATATAACCTATACTAAAGAATACAGTCTGGTTTTCATTAGTAAGTACATCAAGTCCTCTTTTCATGAGCAAGATTTTGTCATCTTCACCTCACAGGTTGTTGGGAGACCTGTCCTCCTAATCTTGATGTTGTGTTATTATCATGCCATCCAGTGTCTCAGATTATTTCCTCAGCATATAGATTGAATGAGTATGGTGTGCGACTACAATCCTGAAACAAATCTTTCTTAATTTTAAGCCATGCAATGTTCTCTTGCTTTGTGGAAACTAAGCAAGCATCACACAAAAATCAACACGAACGGACCAACAAACAACTTAAAGATAAACAGAGAAAACAGAATTATTTTCAAGGATTTCTTTTTACTTAGGTTCACTATTAAGAGGCATGAAATCAGCAGTCAAGACCCCACACTCCCCCCAAAAAAGTGAAGGAAGAATTCCTTGGGCAAATCTGCTGCAAAAATATGTCTTTAATGTATGTTGAGAGAAACCATTTCACTTAATGGACATTAACATGAACTAAGGTATTTTCAATTGCAACACATACAGGTGATATATGGGCAATGAGTAAGAAAGGCAAAATGAATGAATGCATCTGAATTTTAGTGTTGACCTAGAATATTGACTGTAGAATGGACTATGAAAAGAATAAAAAAGATCTGTCATGGAAGAAGTACAGCCAGAATAGCAATGGTGAAATTTCTTCTCACACACTTTAAATATGTTATCAGAGAGACCAGTCTTTGGAGAATGATATTATGATTGTAGAAGGTCAGTGGAAAAGAGAATGGCCCCAAGGATTTGTCATAAAACAGTGGCTGCAGCGATGGAATAAAAATAGAAATGATTGTGCAGATGGTGCAGGACTGGGCAGTATATTGTTCTGAAGTACATAA
Source organism: Nesogale talazaci (assembly GCA_004026705.1). Classification (NCBI taxonomy): domain Eukaryota; kingdom Metazoa; phylum Chordata; class Mammalia; order Afrosoricida; family Tenrecidae; genus Nesogale; species Nesogale talazaci. Next base: position 27,494 of record PVJH01014868.1, on the reverse strand, counting down.
GGTCTCTATGACTCAAAGTGGTCTCAAAAGGCCTTACCAGCAACAACAAAAACCTCTCTACCTTGAATGCATATCGATATGCAGAAATCCTAAAGGAAGTCATGAAAATTCCTTAAGGAGGTCAAAATACAATTGATAGATAATACACATATGTATCTGAGATACATGTTTTACTATGAATGGTAATCTATTGCTCAAATAAGAAAAGAAAGAGAGCTATGGGAACTCATTTTTTAGCAGTTTATTGACATAAGGACCCCCTCATGGGGTACTGGTTAACACTGGGCTGTGATCCACCAGGTCAATAGATTGAAACAGCCAGCTACTTTCTATTCTTGTGAAGAACTGCAGTCTTGGAAACTCACAGTGTCAGTTCTATCATGTCCTATAGGATTGAATGCATTGGCATTGACTTCAGTCAGTGTGTTTTTTGTTGGTAATAATTGGTAATAACTCATCAACTTGAGTATATCAATTCAAAAGCTTGAGTATATTAAATAAATATGTAATCACCCCATAATCAATTTCATAACATTTTCATACTCATTATTATTTGATCTTCATTCCCCCCTCCAGCTTTCTCTGTCATAACCCAAAGAAATTATTATTCTAGTTACTGTACATATGTACTTCTTCTAGGTATCAAATAAAGAAAATCCAATCACCTGGTTTGTGGAGCACTATGTAGAATAGAGAAAGCACAAAATCCACTTGCAGGGCCCCTAAGGGGATTGAATTCCTGATGAATCCATATTGACCAGAGTCTAGTCATGTGACTTGTCTTAATATCAGATCAAAAAAGCATTGCAAAATGGATCGTAGCATCTTTAGTTAGGCTGGAATGTAACACCTTTTCAATCTATCTTTCTAAGTACCCAATTTGCATTTACTGTAGTTTTAAATGTATTCTTTGCTTTCTTTTTTATTTAGGTTTTTCTGTTTTATTTGGTCATTGCAAAAATAAATGAAGCCACTCAAATGAATACACTGGCATCTAAGCAATGCTGACTTATTGATGCTGACTCAATTAGGACAGAGAACTGCACCAGCAGATTTCTGAAGACTGTAACTCTTTGTAGAGGGGGAAAACTCCATTTTCTCCCATGTAGCATCTGGTGGTTTCAATTGCAAGGATCTACATATGACCTTGCCTGTGAGGAATGGACAGCAGAGAAGTAGGTGAGGGTGTCATCAGATGGTGTAAGATATGACAAAATGATAGTAATATATAAATTATCAGGGGTTCCTAGGTGAGAGGGAGTGGGGAGGGAAGGGAAAAATTCGGAGTAGATACCAGGGACTCAAGTGGAAAGCAAGTGTTGTGAGAACAATGAGGGAAACAAATGTACAAAATTGCTCGACACAATGGATGTTTGTGTGGATTGTGATAAGAGCTGTGTGAGCCCCCAATGAAATGATTTTCTAAAAGTTAGCTGCCCAATGAATAAATACTACAACACCAGAGCTTATAATTAAAACACAGACAAACCTCTATCCAAAAGAAAGCAGAAAACAACAAAAATGAGAAAAATAAAAAATGGGTCAGAAAGGACACAAATGATAAGATAATACATTTAAATTAACTGTATCTTCCTTCATTCATGTTCTCATGCTTTGTCTGAGGGTGCAGTAGTTACATACCCTGCTCTCAATTTGAGAGGATTAAGAGTGAAGGGGTGGAGTTCACCCTGTCAATCAGGTGGCAGCTTGATAATTCTAAGGGGATAAATAGCTTGCTTGAGGTGAAACACACACTCGATCCCTGGGAGACATTACAGCTGACAAGACTGAAAGAGTCACGTGGAGATCCCTGCCAGCCCTGAGATGCCTCTCACTCACTGGATCCACAAGACTTTCTGCCATCTTGCCTGAAATATTCTGCACTTGGCATCATTGCATGTGTTTCATGAGTCTGAAGAGGAATTTATAGATTGATTATCAGATATACGGGCTAATACTGGACTTGTGGAGTTCATGTGGACTAGACTGAGATGTTTTCTCAATATTCAACCACTCTTGTATATAAATCTTTTCCTCATGCACTTATGAGACTCCCTGAATTTGCTTCTCAATTCTACCCAGACTAATGCACAGAGCAAGGCTTTTCATATGTCTGGACAATGGGAACCTACTATTATCAAGCTATGGCACAAAATAAACTTTTCAAATACATGCACATTAGTATTTTAGATACATACATGTAATATATAGTTATATATGTATTACACCCTGATATATTGTAGATGTAAAGTCCTTCATTTTAAAAATATTTATCTTCCTGTTATACCCTTGCTTTCATGTATGTTGGTTTTCTTGCTGTGTTTGTGTGTGTGTGTGTGTGCAGACATCTGAGAAGTTTTGAAGAGGCTCCTTTGTAGCAGAAGTACTGTGTGCTTAGAGTGAAAATATTTTGAAGGGTAGCTGTTATTATGTGAGATCACCATGAAACAGAGAAACTCAGAATAGTGACAGACTAGGTTGAAAGACCATGACACAACTTCTATAAGGTCTTACACAGATTCTAAACAGAGGTCAGGAGGTAATAAGGACAAGTTAATGAACTTAAATTTAAATATTCAGACACGTATCTTTGTTTGGCAAAATAATAAAATGTCTTTCTCAGGGAGGCAGTGGGGGTGGTGGTGGCGCGGATTACCTGCTAGTGTAGCTTATCTTAGAAAGACTCCTGTGCAATCATTCTAGAGGCAGGGTAGAGGTAATTATTTGCACCCTGAATGATACAATGATAATGACTAATGGTTTACAGAGGCAAAAATACCCATATTTGCTTGGGGATTGCTCCAGGCCTGCCTGCCGTGTATATGAATACAAGACATTCTCAGCATAGGTTTTCTTCTTAGCATCACATACTGCTTTCAAAATAATGATTGTCTCTGGGGAGGGAGGGAGACTATAAAATTGGGTTCCTGCAGGCTATAAAAACAGCTGCAACTATGTATAGCCATGTTAATGAAATGATCTGAAATAAACATTCCCAAATCATTATCACTTGTTAAAGTTGCTTGGTGGATACATTTTCATATGTCCTATGCACTTCCCTGATGTGCTTGAAATATTTTATAATAAAGACTCAAGTCTAGGTCTGCTTCCAGTTTCAGATCCTGCCAAGATTTGGAGGACAGGATTTCTGGTGTGCTTTGAGTTCATATAAAGAGAACACATGTGTATACATGCGCACATATCTGTAAACACATTAAAGCACAATTAGATTAAGTATCCATAGTGATTAGCTATAAACATTAGATGTTGTCACCAATAATAACCACACAGCAAGAGTATTACTAATGAGGAGTCAGTCTTTTATGCCCCTCTCATGCAAGGATGGCTAATAGAATGCAGCCAACTTCAATTCTGATTACACTTGCCTTTTATTCATACATAGTTTTGAATCATGTTTCAAGAAATACATCCAATAGGGACGCATGTTCCAATTTAAGAAATTTTCTCTAATTTGAGTCTTGATGTCTCTTGATTCAAGCTGAGTCTGAAAAGAGCCTGGTTCTTTTAAAACAGACAACTTACTTGTTGCCAACTTCTCACAATAATTCTCTACCTACAGCTTTATGACTGTTTTGAAAGCGTCTTTTACCACAGAAGACCATTTGCACAAGGAATTGGGTAAAGAACAGTGTCATTTAGGGAAATAAGTGTATTTGTGTAGGGGTATATTTAGTGAATGAACAAATCAAGTATTCAGTTGTAGACATATTAAGATTGAAAAATCTATTCAACACCCATGGGTAGATTTCAAGTGCATGGTTATATAACTAAAGGCTATGTGGAGTAATTTTTATCAGATCATGATAACTAATGCCAGCTCTCTAGGCAGCTGGCATGGATGGCAGCTTGAAATTGGCCAGTGCAGAAGGATTGTACTAAGGAAATCAGTAAATGCTACAAATCAATTTTTTTTTTCAAAACTGTTTTATTTAGAGTTCTTACAGGTATCATTCCATCACATCAAACAGTACAGTAAAATTGCTGCCACAATCAGTTTCAAAACACTATTTTCCTTCTTGAACTACTCAATATCAGCTCCTTTTTATGCCCCCCGCCCACCAACCAAACAACACCACTGTACCTCACCACAAACCCTTAACCTAATTGCTGATTCTATAAGTTCATCAATCCTGAGTGTCATACACAGAAAAAAAAACATTTAACAAAGATTCAAGAGATTGACCTCACATGAGTAAATCAATATTTTAATTTATTTTTATTTTATGTTTTCCTGGAGAAAAAGTTGGCATAGCAAGTCTGAAGAAGTAGGTAGATGCCAGCAAGTTGGTACTGATTTGTAGCAACTGTCTTTATAGCAGATCAAACTATTGCATATCTTGCACCACCCTCCAAATTCTTCTTATGCTTGAGTTCATTGTGGAAGCTACTGTGGAGCATATTAACAAATGTTCTCCTCTTTTTTTGCTGACCCTCCACTTAACCAAGCATAATGTAGTCCTCTGGACAATGTTCTTTCTCCTGAAAACATATCCAAAGAACACGGATGAAGTCACTGTATCTTTGGCTGCAAGGGCCATTCTGGCAGTACGCCTTCTACAACATGTTTGCTCGTCGTTTGCCAGTTCATGGTACTTTCAGCATTCTTCATTAGCACCATTTATAAGTCAATCTCATTGATTCTTCCTATTGAATGGACAACTTCCATATACACATGAGGTCATTGAAAAACACCATGGCTTAGGTCAGGGTGACCTCAAAATGACCTCCTTGCTTTCAACACTTTAGGAGTGATATGTCCTTTCAACTCTTGACAGCTGCTGCTATGAGTATTGATTGAGAATACATGTAATACTAAGTCTGTTATAGCTATAATCTTTTCTCCTTTTAGCATGATATTACCTACTTGTTTAGTTGTCAGGGTTTTGGTCTTTTGTACATTAAGTTGCAATGCCTATGAAGACTAATGTCCTTCATATTGAGTAGCCAGTGCTTCAAGTCCAATTCTTATTCACCAAGCAAGGATGTGTTATTTACATAGCATGGGTTGTTAACAAGCCTTTCTGCAATCCTGATGTTTTGTTCTTCTTCATACAATCCATCTTCTCTGATGATCTGTCTGTTCAGCATACAGACTGGATAAGTATGACACACAGCTTTCATGAGGGATCCCTCCTTGTTCAGTGTACATCACTTCCTTTTGATGTATGAGTGCCACGGAAGCACAATTAAATGGCCTGAAATTCCCAACTTTCGCATGGCTATCAATGGTTTTTTGTGATCTCCCTAATCAAATTCCTTGGGATACTCAATAAAATACATGTAAACAGCAAGGGAAGCAGAGAAAAGACGTCCTGCAGGGGTAACAAAAATAGACTTTGGGAATAGGGTGTGACACCTCTCACACTTGAGCAGAAAGTTCTCCTAAAGGCCAACAAATGTTCTTTGAACTGTTTACAGGCTTTTCCTTTTCTATCATTGCTTTTTTTGTTGTTGCTTTGTTTTCTTGTGTTGATTTGTTTTACTCTGCCTTGTTTTTGTGCATGTTATTATTTCTGCAGGTCTATCTAGATAAGATAGGCCGGATAAACAATCTGGAGGAGAAATCAATGGGACCGATTGTTCTGGTGGGACATGGGAGAGGGGGACGTGGGGCAAAGGGAGTGATGTTAACAAACTCAGGGACCAAGGGAACTTTAAAAATAGATGGTGAGAAGGGGATAAGAAGCCAGGTAGGGCTTGACCAAGGATAATGTAACTGAAACCCAAAGGAAGGTCGAAAATAATGGCTATGTGTTGGACTGCTAACTACAATGTGAGCAGTTCAAAACCACCAGTCACTCCATGGGATAAAGTTGGGGTGTTCTATTTCCATAATAGTTACTGTCAGCAAAACCCACATGGGCATTTCTACCATGTCCTGTAAGGTCACTAAGAGTTGGAACTGACTAGATGAGTCTTTGCAGTGAAAGAGAGAGAAGGGCTAAAGAGAGAAAGAGATGGGAAGATAAAAACAGGGGGTGGATAAAGAGACAGAGAGAATGTAAAAATAAGGGTAATATTGAGAAGCATGTCTCTTTGACTTGCTGGTGAATGAATAGAAAAGAAGTTTTTATTAGTTATTTGTAGTGTTACCTGGTAGAAGATCACTGGGTATGCCTTAGGGCTAGTGCTTGAGTCCTCATCTTTCTCTAATATTGTTTTCCACCACTTCTGCAGGGAGGCCTGGTAGACTAGAGCATTAAATGTTGATCTGTTAACCACAAAGTGAGCAGTTTGAACCCATCAGCTACTTCACTGAAGACAAATCAGACTGTTTCTGTAAAGCTAATGGAAGAGTCACATTAAGCAAAATGCCTGGTCATGTTCTATGTTGTCCTACAGGGTCATTATGAGTCAAAAAGCACTTGTCAAAAGTAGGTTTGCTTTGCTTGTAAACTCTACAGACAACTGAGAGTCAGGACTGACCTAACTCAAAGGTAAAGGAAGGCAGACACAGAAAGCGTACACTAAATAACTGGACTAAATACATTGGATCAGGATTGTATTTATTTCATGTATAAGCAAAAGCATAAAGATTATGAGGTCAACTTATAGGGAACTGACAACATTTATCTTAAGTTTATGAATCATGTATCTCAACTAATAGGAACTTTGGTTATCTAATTCAATCCTTTTATTCTGCAACAGAGACTACAGAAACTGCTGGCAAAATATCTGAACTAGTCTCTTAAGTATCTAGGCATATGACAGCGTGAATCAGATAAGCTATATGCCATGCTTTGTGCATCTCACTCTAAAGCATGGTGCTACTTGAAACTTTTGTTCTCAAGGACCTTTATTTCTTTCAAGGTACAGAACTGTAGTGGGGAGCTCAAAGGTATTATAGAGCGCATCCACATCTAAGAACTTATTTTTCAAAGGAAAAAAATGAATGAATGTAGAGGAGAAATGGATTGGCCCAAGGTCAGTTAATGTACAACTGAGATTGGAATCTATATCTCTTGACTTTCAAACTAGTGCTTTGTCCACTGAAATAGAATGCTTGAAGGATGCTGAGACCCTGAAGGACATGTAATTGGATTCTGAGCTGCTGTCAAATATTAAGAACAGATAGTTGAATGTTCCTTATTTTGCAATGGCTAACACACTCATTTTACTTCCCCACTGAGAGATATCAGGTTGGCTTTGCAAAGAGACTGGCTTAGCAGAATTTCCTTCTTAGGTACAAACTCCTCTGGCACATAATCTTTCCTTTTGCCTAGGTGAATTTAAAGTGACTTGGCCTACTGCCTAGAGCTTCCATTAAGTTTCCAGAAAGTCTTTTCTGTTGCTTTGATGAAGAATACCACTTCCTTAAACCTGAAATGTCTTCTTCTTTTAGAAGATTCTGCTAGTGATTACCAATTATCAGTATAGAGAAAACATTTTGATTCTGTGGATGGGTTCACTGAGATATAGTTTTGTAAGTATTTATTTCCTGGAATAATAGAGTGTTTTCTTCTATCTTTGATGACTGTGGCTGCCATTATCTGAAAGAGTGTTAAAATGAAGGTTTCTGATACACTGGAGAGGAATTGAGACAAAAAGTTGTATATTTATTTTCATTCCTGTTTTGGGATTCTTCAGCCATTCTTTTTTGTTTTGTTTCATTTTTGCTTTTTTTCCCTAATTTGGGATCAACCTACATGGGTTTAGGGTCATAGATTATATTATTTTATTATATATTTACTTTATTTTTAAATTTCTCTATATATTCAATTATGTGAATTGATGATCTAATTATATGATTTCTATGTATCTATCAGGAGAAGTGCATTGTAGAAAATATCCTTCCTATATTTCATTCTTCTCAACTCTGTTTCTAGCCTTCTATCATTCAGTAGGTATTCCATATTGCTAGATCAGTATATATCTTCAGGTATTTTTGCAAAAGGAAATATAAATTACCTAGAACTCCTGATTTTAGGTAAGGACTGGCATATTAATACTTTTATCTGTACCTTTTTCTATTAAAAACATAATTTGTCTTTTTCCCCATGTCATTTAACAAATAACTTCATGATTTATTTTCTTAGTATTCAATTTTCTGGATATACAATACAGACTCTGGAGTTCAATAGACCTTGGGGTTTACTCAAATATTTTGTTAAGATAAATGACATTACAATGAAAAAATTCATGACATGTTATTTGCAATATAAATCAAATAAAAGTTCTTAGAAGAGTAACTAAAAGATTAGAGGAAGATCTTTTGTAATTTTGATAGCTGAGGACATTTTTCTTCCATACGTAATGTATGCATCTCATATTGTGGCAGTCATGTACTCATGTCAATTTCATGAGTAGGCGTCTAGCCTGTCAATCTGGAGATAGCCAAAGTGTGGGCAGGACTTTCTCTTGAGAATTGTGGGAAATCTCGTGATATTTCCCCATGAGTATTAGGGATTTACAGCTGAGTCCTTGGGCAACATTGTGGCTGACAAGACACAAGGTGGGCTCCCTGTGAGACATCCTCGAGGAGAAGCCATATGAGCTTACCCTTATGTAACCAGGCCTCTAAAGCCAGAAAAGCCAGTGCTGAGATGCTTGAGAAGCTACAGAGACCCCAGCCAGTGCTGAGATGTTTACATCGCCACTGGATCCTGAGACTTTCTTACCCACTGTAATCTGATTGTCCTGCATTGTTATTGCATGTGCCTCGTGAATATGAAGAAGACTTTATAGACTGGTATTGGACATAGGGGGTGATATCAGACTTGTGGGTTTGGACTGGACTGGATTGGGATGCCTTCTCTATGTTCCATTCCTTTTTTATATAAACCTCTCCCTTATTTGTGGTTATGAATTTGTTCCTCTAGCCTATACAGACTGACACAGAAACACAGAATGTACTTCCACTCTGTCAAAGATGGTTATTGTGCATTACAATTGAATAGCAATGACTCTGGTTTGGTTTGGGTTAACTATTACTTGACATATTGGAACTGCCAAAAATAATGATAATATTGAAACACACCAAAGTTAAATAAGTACAATGTCATGCAAAGAAAATGAGTTTAAAAAGATGAATGTTAAACTAAGGAAAATAGTTATAATCTATACCACTTGCAAAGATATTGTCAGCATATGAGAATCCTAGATTATTTTCATCCTTTCCAACACGATATAATCAGCCTTGTAATTTTATACATTAAGGTAGACTGTGCAACAGGATATTAATCTGGGCCAAATCTCATTTGCTTGATCAGGAATTATACTTTGTATAATTATGGTATTGACTACTTAGATATTCTTTTGGGATCAGGTACTGCTTTAGGATTGTTTGGGTCTTCTGTTCACAAAGTCTCTCACAGTTTATTCTCTAAAAAAGTATCTTTATTTTAGTTTAACTTTTGAAAAATCTTTTCTCTGGACACAGAAATTCACTTCAGGAGTTGCTCAGTGCCATCAGTTTAAAATTGTTCACATTGATTATGGTGATGTCTGCACAGTTTTTCTTAACATGATTGAACTATTGAATTGTGGAATATGCTCATTATACTGCAATGAAATTACTTCTCAAATGTCATTTGATTGCTTTCTGATTTCTCTATTTTCCTTAAAAATTTTTCCCTTTGTCATAATATTTACTCTTCAAAGGGAAAGAAGGTTTCTTTGCTTGCTTTTTTGATACATGTATTCTTTGGGAGTTTATTTTCTATCTTTGTATTTCAGAAGTGGCATCTCCTGTGACCAGGTTTCATTCAACTTTAATTTCTGTGGGGTTTGATGGCCTCTTTGCATCTGTGCATTGATACTTTCATAAGTTGGATAAATTATCAGTCATTATTTCTTCAAAGGTTTCACCTTCAAAATTCCAGCCCTGCTTTCACATTTGACTGTGTCCCATGTATCTCTTCCTATTATCATTGTTCTGGTTTTCCACTTTTTCTCTTTGTGTTTCAATATTGGTGTGCTATCCATTGGTAAAGCAAAATCCTGGTATTTTTTCTATCTTACCTGGTGTTGAGTCATCAATAATTGTTTCAAGATGTGGGCTTTGTTAATAACTTCCACGATATCCATTTGGATTTTGCAGACATTATTTGTTGTAATCAATCTTATACATTGTGTTTATCTTCCTCTATTTTTCTTTAACCTATTAATTATTGTTGCTTCAATTTTTATTCACACTATCTTAACATCAGTGTATTTAGTTATTGCTATTTTAATCTCTTTTTTCATCATTCACATACGTCTAATTCTTTGGATGCCCTGCAATTTTGATTTATGTTATACATTATTTATCAGAGGACTGTAGAGGTTGCTTATGATATTTTAGTTGAGTGAGTTACTTTCATTATGCAGGCAAATGGGTAGAGGGGTTGGTCTCCTCAATTCAACCAAGAGTTTATCCTGATTACTTCTGGGATATCTACTAAGTAAGATTCAACCTATCCCATGATTATCACTATTCCTCAGATATGGAGTTCCTGGGTATTTGTAGACCATGGAAACTGATGTGTTCAAATTGCTAGAAAATGGTAGGGAAATCAAATCTGTCTTTAGAAAGATTTTAGCCTTCTCCATAAAGCTTCACAATCTGGGGAATATCTAAGAGAGGAAAATACATGTGTGTTTGTGTAAATTTCTCTTTAGACAGATCCAAGTCTCAATCTTTGAGAGAATAAAAGAACATTCAGTAGACGCTCTTGGCTCAGTCTTCTATGATCCTAAAAAATGCATCAAGTCTACCAAGGAGAAAGCAGAAATAAATTTGAATATTTTCCCCTTTTGTGCTAGCAAAGATTTATTTGGCTGTCAAAATTTCCTTGAATTTCTTTGTCTTATCTAGAGAACGTTTCTCCATTGGATTCTTTTCAGGAAAGCTTTTCCTGAATGAACAAACATGATTCCTAGCCTCCACTTAGAATTGTCATATGGATTATAAGATAGATAGGTTTGCTGTGCCAACATGGCCCATGAACACATGTGAGATCAATTCAATGACTAGGTGAGCCTTGCCTTCTTTTCTTGCTCTTGGATGTTCGGACCAGTCAGCTGCCTTATTTGTCCTATGCCTTGATTTGCAAGTGACACAACCCATGAGACACCTAATTAGTGGACTGTGTTGCTGTGAGTTGAAGTTCCTTCAAGCCCTGCTTCGCCACGCTACTGGAATATACATATTTTGACTTGGGGGCTGTTGAACCTTGTCATCTGGCTGACTGTTGATGGCCTACTATGCTGTTTGCTATTTGTGGCTGGATAGCATGAATTGCTCTACAGAGGACCGCGCAGCAGTCTTCAAGACTCAAAGGACTTCTAGTGTACTAATTGTCTCACGCAAGTAGTTGCACCAAGCCACCATTTGTACTGATTTATATATGAGTTAACTGTTTATTTCTTATGTTTATTTTTTATATAATTACTAGTGTCCTGGTTTTGTTCCTCTAGAGAAGTCTTTCTAACACAGCCTAGAAGAGAAAATTGCCATCACTCATGACCTTGACTAAGAAGTGTTCACTATCCTGTGGAAATTTCATTTTAACATAATGCAATTTATTATTTTTTTCTAAATGTTGGACTGAGTTCATTGTAATATTTTTGAACTAATTTATCTATTTCAGAATATACTGTCAGCAAAATTGTAAGAAATTGTCCTTTTCTTCATTGGGTATTTTATTATATTGTTCCCCTTTACTATATTGTTCCATAGGCCTGTTATTCTGGGTAGACTAGAGAAACAAATTCATAAATGTGCATATGTATATAAGGGAGAAGTTTATATGCAAGAGGAATGGAACATTGAGAAAGCATCCGAACCCAGTCTAGTCCAAGTCCATAAGTCCAATATTAGCCCATATGTCCAATACCAATCCATAAGTCCTCTTCAGACTCACGAAGCACATGCAATGACACCAGGACAATCACAGGCCAGTGGATGCAGAGTCTTGTGTTTCCAGTGGTGCTAGAAGCATCTCAGTGCTGACAGAGGCCTCTCCAAAGTCTCTCACCTCCAAAGGGAAAATATGGTCAGATTTCCCAGAATTCTTTGGAGAAAGCTATGCCCACACTAAGGTTTCAATGGCTATCTCCAGATTGACAGGCTAGATTCCCAACCCTGAAATTAACACTAGATTAATTTCAAAGCATGTAAATTTAATCAGAGCTGAAACCTTCATATTTCTCTCACAGAGAAGCTGGTAGACTTAAATTGTAATAGCAACCCAGTTTATAACCCACATCTCTTTTAACATTTAGACTTTTCCTATCGAAAAGTTATTAAGGATGTTTCCATTTTATTAGTACTTTTAAGTACTTTGAAATATGTCCTGCTCTAAGGTGTAATGTTAGGACCCACAACAATTTCACTTTTAAAATTTGTTTTACCTGCTAGACAATTGACCACAATTGCATTCATTGCTTGGTCTATGGTTTGATCACTGATTCCGCATGTCATTTTTTTTATTCCAAATCTGTGTCTGCAAGTTTCTGTTTTCCTTAGGTTTATTTTGGGAGTATTTAATCTACTCCACTTTCCTGTTAATTCTTATTATATTAAGACATTATATTAAATATCAAGAATATCAGATGCAGTGTCTTTGTGGTTGTGCGTGAGACTGCGGCCTACTGGGATGGAGGTTCAATTCCAGCAGCGGCTCCACAGGAGCAAAGGCTGTGCTTCCTACTCCCACCACCAGTGGGGAGTGATGCCCAAAAACAAACAAAAAAAGAATATTAGATGCTATATTATCTGATGAAGCTGTTCCTCCAAATTTCTTTCCTGTACAGTGTCTTTGCTGCTATTCTTATGTGCACAGTTATTTTTCATATTACATGTGTATGATGAAGTGTATTCAAGTGTAACTGTTGATCTGTTAATTGGGGTTATGTTAAGATTAAACATTTGTTTATAAGAAATTAATGATTTGCTTATGGCAAAATAGGGATGCATTTCTATATAACATCTATTTTTGGAGTTATTATAAATAGAGTTGTCACATTGATTTTTGCGTGTGTTTGTCTGAATATATATATGTGTGTATATATACATATATATGCCCATAAATATATACTAAGACATTTCTAGGCCATACTGCAGCATATGTATAACTAAATTAGGAAAGGCCAGATTTTACAAAATTCTTATCCCATTATATATAGGCCTGTATGCATGATGGTGTGTATTCATGATATCAATTTCATGATTGGGATATAGGGGTGAAGTCTAGCCTGTTAATCTTGAGATAGCCAATGAGTAGCCAATGAGGCCTCTGTATGGGCATGACTTTCTCCTAAGAATTCTGGAAAGGCTCGTGGTATTTTCAAATTGGAGAAGAGAGACTTGACTCTCAGTCTCTGGGAGTCAGTCTCCTCTGAGATGATGAACAACTTACAAGACAAGATGGCTGCGTCTGAGGATCTGGAGGAGCCAGAGGAGGAGCCACACGGCCTTACCCTGATGGAACCAGACCTCTGAAGCTGGAGAAGCCACATGGAGACTCCTGCCAGCGTTGAGTTGCTTCTACCACTACTGGATGCTGTTGATGGACCCTAAACCCTGGGAGTGAGGAGCCATGGGGATACCCCTGCCAGGACTGGGATGCTTCAACTGCATGTGCTTCATGAGTCAGAAGAAGATGTTATAGACTAGTATTGGACATATGGGCTAATGTTAGATTCATGACCTTGGACTGGACTGGGTTAGGATGCTTTCTCAATGTTCCATTCCTCTTGTATATAAACCTTTCCCTTATACCCATATGCATGTCTATGAATTTGTTTCTCTAATCTACCTAGAGTAACACATATAATAATGGATTGTGTGCTCAGTCGCTAACCACAAGGGCAGCAGTTAAAACACATTAGCAGGTCTACAAGGGAAAGGTGAAGCTTTCTGACCACATAAAGACTTGCATCTTGGAAACATACAGAGGCAGTGTTTTTATATATATATATACATATATATACACATATACATGCACACATACATACATATATATGTATATATTTTCAAAACCACTAGCTGCCTCACTTGAAAGATGAGTCTTTCTACCCAGTCTAAACAGCTACAGTTTGGGAGCCTTACAGCTTCATTTCTACCGTGTTCAATAGGGTAATTATGAGTGGGTATCATCTTGATGGCAGTGAGTTAAATTGAATTATATGCTCTGCACGAGAAAGACGAAGATTTCTAATCCCATTGAGTTATTGTTCCAGAAATCAGCTGAGGGAGAAAAACACTGTCTTACAGGTGGGCTATGAGTTGAAATCTGCTCAATGGCAGAGATCTTTGGCTTTCTATGGTCACTGTAAATAAGAACTGACTTGATGGCAATTGATCATTCAGCAATATATAAAGTAGAGATAGATCAAAATCCTTATTCATCTTTGGCCTTAGTTATCGGTGCAATCATTTGAATAATGAATATATTGACTTATCTTTCTTGTAGGCATCTGGCTGTCTTATCAAAGGCAGCACTGTACTTCAGAGTAGATTTGTTTTAAAATGTTCTTTTGGTTGATGAATGCAATGACAATCTTCTTTAATTTATCAGTATGAAATGGCAAATATAATTATACAATATGAAAGACAATATGAAATCTAAAATATCAATTTATTTCAACTCACTGGTATGCATAGTATATCAATCATTATAAATTCCTTCTCACTTTGGATGCCTTCTAGTTTTTATAGATTCATAGTTTTCTTAGATTCAACTTTCTGGTTATGAAAATGTACAGCTCTTTCTTTCCATTTGGGGTCATGCCACATCAGTAAATGACCCCATAATGACCCCATAAAGCTTCACTCAATCTATGACCTTTGGATCAACTCTAATTTGTGGGGGTAGCCTTTTCTCAGTCTTATTTTGAGTACCTTCTAGCTCAAAGGAAGTATCTTGTATAATTCTGTTACTCAATGAACCACAATGCTTCAAAAGATTTATTAACTGACTTTTCTAAAGGTAGATTGAAATGTCCTTCTTCCCAGTATGTGCAAGCTTAGAAGCTCTACCAAAGCCTGTTCACAATGGATTGCCCTGTAGGTAGTCAAAATATAAATGGCATGTTGTCCGTGTTATGTGCTGTTCGATCAGTCGCACTCAAATGCACTGTGTACAACTGAACTAAACATTGCCTGATTCTTGCCATTCTCAAAATAGTTGTTTAGTTGAGTCCATTGTTTGTATCATTGTGTTAAGCCACTTCATCGAGGATGCTTCTTTTTTTGCTGACACTGCATTTTACCAAGCATGATGTCCTTTTCCAGGGACTTAAACCCAAACCAAACTCACTACCATTGAGTTGATGACTCACAGAGACTCTATGAGACAGGATAGAACTGCCCTTGTGGGTTTTCTGAGGCTTTAACTCTTTACAAGAGTAGAAAGACTTATCTGTCTCCCTTAGTTCAGTAGAGGTTTTGAATTGCTGACCACATGGTTAATGGTTCAATGCATAGTCACTATTTTAGCCAGACTTTTCTTTCCAGGGATTGAACTCTCCTTATAAAATGCCCATGAGACAAAGTCTTGGCAACTTAGCTTTCAAGAATCATTCTGTACACATTTGCTTGAATTTCATGTATCTCATTGTATGTTCGATATTTGTGGCTAATACCATAATTCGAAAGCATTCATTCTTTTTATGCCTCCCTTAGTTACTAATTTTCATATACAACACAAGTTGTTTGAAAACGCATAAGTTGGAATCTAATTAATACCATACTTTACCTAAATCCTTAAAATTATATCCTTGCTTTCCAACACTTTGGAAAGACGTTGTGCCACAGTTTACCAAAGGCAAAAAGTTTTGATTTTCTTATTGAAGCTTCCATGATCAATGATTGTCTTCTACATAAGATATCATGAACATTTTATTCATTTTTGGCTTTCTAATACCAAACTTTGCACATTTAATTATAATACTCTAGTTTTTATTCTCAAGTTCCCTTTGAAATTTTTTCTATTAATTTCATTTCTTCTATTTACTTTAGCCAATACAACATGCACCATAGCAGCAATATGGAATACAATAGTAAAAACAAAGTTACAGACAAACTGTGGAAAAAAAAATCAAAATGAATTTGAGAAAAGACAAACTTGTTTAAAAAATTTTGACATACAGGTCACATCTCAAGTAGTTCAATGGTTTAAGCACATTAGAAAGAGTTGCGAAATCATCACCACAATTAATTTTAAGACTTTTCCATCATTTTCTACTCATTCTTAGCTCCCCATTCCCCCTGCCATAATCTTAAGACACTATTAACCCTGTTACTACCTCTCTCTATATACCTATTATGGATCTCATATAAAGAAAAAATCTAAGACCACCCTTTCCAAAAACAACAATGACAAAATACAACACTGAGTGATCTCATCACAAAAGAGAGCAGAAAGTAATTAAAAAGAACAAATTTAGAATACATCCAAAGTGAAGACAAGTGGTACTATGTTCCATTTTTACTTAACTACAGTAGCATCTATCTACATTTCATGTGTTCAATAATATAGCAGGACTATTCATATTTCTGGTTTATGATGAGAAGATATTCACCAGAAGCTTAATACATTTAGGGATGCTGTCAATGGATGTAGGACATTCACCGTGTTACTGTCTGCTCTCTGATAACTGGGTGCTCAACAATTAAGCTCTAATAAAATTCCCCACTCTGGACTTAGATATTATTATGAAAAATCCCAGGATCACCCAAGCTGGTGTGCTTCTCCTGTGTGGATTAGCTGACACCTAAACAAAGATGGCTGCTTGTTTTATGACAAGCTTTTAGGACCTCAAACCCTATTCATTCTGCTATCTGAGCACCATCTAGGGATACTTGCTTGTAAACATTGTTGTTATTGCTGTTATTAGGTGTTACCAAGTCTGTTCTGATTCATAACCATCCTATATATAACAGAATGAAATGCTGTTTGTCTATCCTCAAAAGTATTATTAATTTTGGAGTCCTGTAGCATCCTCTGTGTCAGTCTATCATACTAAAGGTCTACAATATTTTCCTTAACCTTCTGAAATTAGACTAGCCTCTCCAGAAAATATGTCTAAAGTATGTGAGACAAAGTCTCACTATCCTCACTTCTAAGGATGATTCTGGTTATACATCTGAGAAAAAGCTGTTTGTTCTTCTGAAAGTCCATGATCCTTTCAATTTTCTTTGCCAACACCATAATTCAAACACATTCTTTTTTCATGCTTCTTTATTCATTATCTATCTCTCACATACATATAAGTGGATCAAAAATAACATGGCAAGAGCCAGCTGCCCTTTAGTCTATTACGAACATCTGTCCTCTTTGACACAAATTAAGTCTTGAGTGGCAGATTTGCACAGTGCAGTACAGCATTTGATTTATTCCCTGCTGTGTTCGTGAACATTGATTGTGGATCCAGGCAAAACAAAGCCTTTAGCAACTTTAATCTTCATTGTATTTATCCAGTTGTGAGGATTTGGATTTTCTTTTCATTGATTTAGAATCTCTACTGAACGCTGTAGTTTTTGATCTGCATCAGCAAGTGCTTCAAGTTCTTCTTACTGTTAGGCTACGAGGTTTATTTATCTACGTATCAAAGTTTTTTAATAAGTCTTCCTCAAATCCTTTTGTCACCTTCTATTTCATATAATCCAGCTTCTCCAATTATTTGCTCAGCATGCAGATTGAACACATATAGTTCAAAACTACCACCCTGACATACGTCTCTTAAATTTATCTTACTCAGCAGTCTTAGTCTGCTTCTTAGTCCATAAGCATATTCCAGAGCATAGTCAATGATTCACAAGTATAGATCTTTTTGTTATTTGGAAGTTTTCACCAAGTTTCACCTGACATCAACAGGGATACTCCTATTGCCACACACTCTTTGGAATCCAAGTGGAATTTTTGGCAGCAACTTGCTGATGCAATAACTAATGGAAGATCTTGAGGAAGTAAGCCTCTGTCTGGTATTCTCTGCTTTGATCCAAGATGTAGCTAACATCAGCAATGATAAAACCAGACAGATGTTTCCTTGTGTTTTATTGACTATGCCATTGCTCTTGACTCTGTGGGTCATAACAAGCTATGCATGAGCTTTTGAAGAAAGGTAGACTGAGAGTATTTCATTGTGCTCCTGTCAGAGTCCTGGTGCTGCTGTGGTTATGCATTGGACTGTGAGTCACATGGTCCACGGGTCAAAATCACCAATATCTTTCTGTTAGCACCAGAAACACTGGCTTTGCACTTCCCTAAACAGTTAGTCTCAGAAACACATGGATTTGCTGTGGGTCAGCATTGATTCAATGACAGGGAGTTTGGTGTTGGTCATTGTGCGCGTGAGGAACTTATACATGGAATAAGAAGCAATGGACAGAACAGAACAAGAGTATGGCAGTCATGTACTTTGGTGTCAGTTTCATGATTGGGAGTGTAAGGGTGGAATCTAGCCTGTCAATCTGGAGGTAGCCGATGAGACCTGTGTGTGGGCCTGGCTTTCCCCTGAGAATGCTGGGAAATCTCATAGTATTTCCCATTGGAGATGAGAAACTTTTGACTCAGTCTCTTGGAGACGTTATGCTGATAAGACACAAGGCTAGCTCCCTGTGACCCATCACAGAGGAGAAGCCACATGGGCCTATCCTAATAAAACCAGTCCCTTGGAGCCAGAAAAGCCACTTGGAGATTCCTGTCAGTGCTAAGATGCTTGGAAGGTCATGGGAAGACCCTGTCAGCACTGAGATGTTTCTACTGCCACTGATACTCAAGACTGTACACCCACTGGCCTGTGGTTGTCCTGGCATCATTGAATGTGCTTCATGAGTGTGAGAAGGACTTTTTGGATTGGTATCAAACATGTGGGCTAATATTGGACTTGTGGACTTGCACTTGACTGGCTTGGGATGCTTTCTCAATGTTCCATTCTTCTTGTATATAAACCTCTTCCTTGTATGCATATGAGTGCTCATGAATTTGTTTCACTAGTCTACCCAGACTAGTACAAAAAGAATACTGTGTAGTTTAAAATCAGGAAAAGTGTGTGTCAGGTTTGTATCCTCTCACAAAACTTATTCCATTTGTACATTGTGCAAAGCATCAGAAAAGGTAGAGTATCTGCAGAAGAATGTGGCTTCAGGATGGGGGAAAGGTTTATTAATACTTTTGATACGGAGACGGCCCAACTTTGCTTGTTGAAAGTGGGGAAGACTAGAGACACTTGCTGATGATGACCTAGGATGGTGGTCTTCAGTATGGATTGTCACTCAGTGTAAAGAAGACCGCAACCCTCACACTTGGGCCAACAGGTAACATCATGGTTAATGGCGAAAAATTTTGAAGTTGTGAAGGATTTTTTTCTTTCTTAGATATACAGTCAGTGCCCCAAATCAGCAATCAATAGATCAAAAAGAGTGTTGCTTTAGGTAAATCTTCCGCAAAAGAGCTCCCTTAGAGTGCTAAAAAGCAAAACTGTTATTCTGATGACTAAGTTATGCCTGATCTAAGTCATGGTATTTTTCACTCTCTTGTACATGTAAAAGTTGGATTTGGGGTAAGGAAGAACAAAGGAGAATTTAAAATGTGGTACTGAATTGTGAAAAATATTAAAAGTCCCATAGACTGCTAAAGGGACAAACCACCCTGTGTTGGACAAAGTAAATGCAGGGTTCTCTCACGAGAGGGAAGGATGGCAAGACTTTGTCTTACATACTTTGGGCATATTGTCAGTAGAGATCTGCCCCAGAAGAAGGACACCATGCTTGTTAAAATGAAGATCCAGAGAAAAAAGATGTCTCTCAAATAAATGATTTTACACGTTGACTGTGACAATGGGGGTAAATTTGGGAACAGTTATGAGGATGTGCAATACTTTTCAATGATCCATTCTGCTATGCATAGTATTACTCTGGGTTGGAATTGACTCGATGGCACTTATCAAGAGAAAGAACAGCAAAACATCATTCAAATTGGTGACCATAGAAAAGTTCAAGTTCTTTCACCTTGAAATATTTTAAGTGTACGCATCCTTTTTAACAATAGATCTTTTCATATTTGGTCTTTACATATTTCATTATAATCATGTGGCCTCTTGAATTTTCAGTGCATCTTACATTTTTTTCCTTCAGTATCATTAATTCTTGATTATGTGTTACCTCTTGAAATACTTTAAAACTGATTAATTCTTTTTTTTTACAGTGTTACTGCTTCTCCTTTTTGCTACTTTTTTCATAGTTCAATATTTTATGCATGGAATCTTTCTATATTGGAACATGAAGCATGATTTTTATTGAATTATTTTTATTTTATTTTATTGATTTATTTTTTATTGAGTTCTTTCTACTTGAGATATTCTGAGTGTTCTTATTTTTACTATTCAACTCTATGTCTTTGCATATTTCATTACAATACTTTTTCTCTAGCTGCCTTTTGAAATTTTCTGTTCCATAGGGTCATTCTGAGTTAGATATTACTTGTTGACAGTTAGTTTGCTCTTAGGTGTGACTGAAGAAATTGGACATGTAAAACTTGTAGAAGTTATGTTGAGCCACCTGAACATACTAAAATTGGTCAGAAAAAAAGAATGTTTTATCCAATTCATCATATATTAAACCAGTGGGGAGAATATTAATGACATAATCCATAATTCCAAGTTTCTGGCAAGGAAGCTGACTGTTTATGCATGATCTCTAGATTCCAAGGAAAGAGGTATCCATCCAGCAGATGCCTGAGACAAAGAGCATGAGAAATGAGAAGAGAAAACCATTACACATGTAGTCAACGGGTGGGAGATAGGATGGGAGGAGAGAAGCTGTCAAAGTGGTGAATAAGTGAGGTATGTTAAAATGATGAATTCTGGCACTGATGGCCACAGTAGGGTGTTTAGTAGCTCCTGCAGAAATGGCAAGTTCAATGAGTGTGTCAGAGACCAAGTTAAACTATCTAGCAGGAACTGGACTGTGTAGTAGACAATGCATGGCATTAGACCACAACAGTTCATACTACAGGGGTTTGGAAGGATAACATTAAATTTGCTTTTTACATAAGAAATTGCCTACATGTGCATAATATTTTAAATTCATTTAGGTACAAACAATGTTTACTACTTGTTGTGAGGCACAGTTTGGGACTGGTATTCCATTGAGAAAGACAGACCATGAGAGTGTAATGAAAACATCTGATATAATGTCAGGCAGTGGTCAATTTTGTGAAAAATCAAGCATAAGAGATGATCAAATGATTAGAATATGTTAAAAAGGTGAATGGGGGTGATATCTATTGTGAAAAGAATGCTGTGCAAATAAAACAAAATGGTTTTCAGCTGGATCGACCATGGTGAAGAGCATCATTTGTAGTGGGAAGAAATCCATTTTAAAATGTCAAAAGTAGAAACTTGGCAGGAAGTCTTTTGGTGATCACAGAAAGATCATACACAGAGTCAGAAAACCTCCTTTATTCTCAGCACCCTACACAGAGTCTAATTAAAGCATTGGTGTGTAAAATCTCTTCCATTATTTTCTCTTATGCCATTTCAATATTTGAATCCTATTTAATTAGTTTGTAGCTTTTTGGAGAGGAGAAGCTATATTTTACAATGTTTTGCATAAACCTTGATGTGTATGCATATTCAGAACAATGAAAGGATAAAAAACACCCACATTTACAAGAGAATTTGATAAATTGACAGTGATGTAGATGAAAATGTAATATTTAATATTGTTGATTAACCAATAGCAATGATGGAAGAAATGTTAAAAACATAATATTCCGTGATTTTGCATGTTTTCACAGATCATTTGTTAAGTCCTTGCTTGCTAATCAAAAAGTAAGAGGCACAAACCATGTTGCAGCAGGAGAAAGACCTGACAACCCACTTCCATAGGATTCCAGTCAAGAAAACTCCTGCTCTATCACATGAAGTCACCAGTAGCTGGGATTATCCCAGTGGTCTCCAGGACTATGTGAAGGAAGATAAAAATGTTTGGACTCATGACATGACAATTTTGTTAGATTGGGTTCCTTAGAGAAGCAAAACTGGTGAGGTACTCATCTGTGTACTTATACAAACGATATGTGTATCAAGAAATGGTTTATACTGTGGTTGAAGTAGGTGAGTTCACTCTCCTTCAAAGCCATAGGTCATAGGTAAGTTAAAGGCTTCTCTGGATCATGTAACTGTGGAAGTTGACAGATGAGAAGTGCAGAGGCAGGAACACCACAGGCTGGTGGATGCAGAGGTAAATGAAGGTGAGTTCAGCTGAATGAACCCACAGTCAACAGTCTGCCGACAGCTTCTGGGACTGGCAGGTGATACAATAGGAGAAAGAGGAACCCGACACAAGATCCAGATCTAGCAAAAGGAAAAAGGAAAAACAGGTCCTGCTCCACTCAAGATCTCTCTCTTGTACTAAAAGCCATGCTTTCAAAGAGGTGTCATCAGACAGTAAGCTGGGTATCACATTGGGCTTCACCCCTACCTTCAGTCATCAGTGTTTAGCTGGCATAAACTCTAGGCATCACCGAAGCAGTTTGAAAATATGATAGCAATACTTAATTTTTCTGAACTGTACATATCAAAAGAACATTGCAATGAAAAGCATGTTGCTACATATATTTTTACCATAATTAAAAATAAAACATACCCCAAGTTTACATGACTGAATATGTGTACGTGAGTGAGTGTGGTCGAGTATAATTAAACTCTTGCTGATCCTGTGGACCGCAGAAGGAAACACTGCTCAGTCCCATGCTATCCTCAAAAGTGTCGTTTTATGTTCTGATGCCTTAATGCGGCCATGTGTCAATGCACCTTCTGGAGGGTCTTTCTTTTTGATTGCTGCCCCTTTCGTGTAGAGTACAAAGCTAGAATAATGTGGTCCAACATAGCAACAACAGTTGTTTCTGTTCTTTTTAATATATATTTAAATAAATTTTTAAATTTATTTTTTGGAATTTTCCAAAACTCAATCACCCCAGCTGGTGCTGTTGTTAGATGTCATGAGTCAGTCCTTACTCATAATGACTCAGTGCACGACAGAAGTAAACAGCCAGACCAGTGCCATCCTCACAATTGTTGCTCTGCTTAAGCCCATTTTTGCAGCCATCATCCATCCTTCTGCTCGAGGGCCTTCCTCTCTGGGGGAACTTCCTCTCTTTTGCTGCCTCCCTTTTCCTGGTAAAGGAGAGACTTCACCAAGCAGGATGTCCTTCTCCAGGTATTGGTCTCTTCTGAAACATATCTAAAGTAAGAGAGATGAAATCTCACTATGCTTACCTCTAAAGATAATGGCCATACTTCTTTCAACACACAGTTGCATTATAGTCATACATTATAAAACATTAAAAATACTAAGTCCCAGGTTAACAAATACCCTCTATGAATAAATGTTTAGAAGAAACACTACAAATTGTCCCTAGGCATATGAAATAATATAGAAACCACACTATCCGTCAAAGATATGTGAACTATATAACCTTCAAATGTAATTTTGTGTGTGTGTCCAAATAGCATTTTGAAGAAAATTGAGAGTCCAAGGGAAGATGTGTACTAGAACAGATTCCATCCATGACCAGTGGGAGTGTAAATTTTAACAATAGTCTTAAATTTAAAATATTTTTTTCAAAATAGTTAAAAAAGCTAATTTGGCAATATCTTCCAAGACTTTTCCTTATGTGTTTTCCCACACTCTGTAAAGACCCATCTTGTGATCCATCTTGGAGATTTAAGTTGGCACACAGAAAAAAAAAGTATTCCATTATATCAACCAGGTTATTGTTGTTTATTTGTTTGAGATGAACTTGTTTGTCACCAAAGATGCCAAGTCTATTTCAATTTTACTTTACACTTTTTAAGCCACTAAGAACATTCTCTAAGATTGAAAAATAATGGCTCTGGAGGGTTTTTACTTTCTTTCTTTTTCTTTTTGTTTTAAATTTGAAGAAAACATCCTATACAACCTAGCCTAAGAAGTTAACTCAGCAGTCATCTCCAGTTAAGTTGTTCTCCAGATATGTTGTTCTTTTACTAGAATACTTTTTTCTGATATTAAATGATGACATTGGGTAATTCTGCCACGGAAGACCTTTCTAAAGCACGGAAAAGTAAGGGTGCTCCTTAGAGGACTAAAGGGAATCTATTCAAATGGGGTGTTTTTCAATTGCCTCAGATACACATGGAAGTTGGATATTGAATAACGAGACCAAGAATGAATCTATACATTTGAATTATGTGGTAGTGAATAAGATCAGAAGAAAAGAAAAACAAATCAGTCTTTGAAGACATACAGCCAGAGTGCTCTTTAGAAGCAGGAGTGAAGCCATGTACTTCAGCCATGTTATCAGAGGTGACCAGCCCTGGAGAAGGATATCATGCTTGCTAGAGCAGAGAGGCACTGAAACAAAAGTACAGCCCTTGTTGACATGGTTGATCCAAGGACTACAGCATAATCTCAAACAAAGAACAACTGTTCAGATGACATAGGACTAGGCGGTGATTCATTCTGTTGTCAATAAGAGCTGGCTAGGAATCAGAATGTCATGTGGCATGTCACAACAACAATAAATGATGGTAATCCATTTTAATACTCATTTTGTCATTGTATCTAGATCAAGTCACTTCCTCTATATACCCACAGCAAGAAACACTGCCAGGTGCTATGCCAGTCTCTCAATTATTGTTAAACTTGGACCCTTTCTTGCTGCCATTCTGATCAATCCATCTCATTGATGAGATTCTTCTTTTTTCTCTGCCCCAATACTTTACCAAGCATGATATTCTTTTCCCAGGACTGTTCTCTCCTGATAATGTGTCTGAAGTACACGAGGTGAAATCTAGCAATCTTTTCTTCTAAGAAGTATTATGACTGTACTTCTTTCAAGTGAAATATTCTATCATTCCAGAAGAAAGATTCAGTGAATTACATTCTGTAGACATGATAGTACTATTTATACTTCAATGGAGAATGAGATGAAATTATATTTAAAAGAGAAAAAACAGCATTGATAATATTCTTAATTATGTGAATAGAGATACACCACCAATTTAAAAGTGATTATCTTGCCTTGTCAATCAATCAGGAATGTTTATATGTTTTTACAATTTTTTAAATATTTCTGAATGATATTCAATAGATATATCCGAGTTCATAATGTGAAGTTACTTGTACGAAGATTCTATGTCTTTTATACCAGACTCAGGCTCTCCTTCATGTCAGGTTGTATAGATTGAATTTGAGTTTGAGACTGAGTTTATTGTCTACAATAAGCCATGCTATTTGCAGGTAAATTTTGATACATCAAATGCCTTAAAAACCTTCCGTTTTTATTTAGACAACAAAAATCGCTATCTATCCTCCTGTATATTCCAAGTGCCATGCCATGTGTTGAGTCAGAGTACAGTTGAAGATGAGTTAAGAGTTCAAGGACTAATTAACCATTGTTGCTGTTGTTAAGTGCATTACATCAACTCCAGCTCCCAGGGACCCTATGTTCAACAGAAGAAAACCATATGCCGGTTGGACTCATTCTCATAGTTGTTATATTTGAGACCGTGGTTGCAGACACTATATCAATTTCTTTCATTGAAAGTATTCCTTTTTCCACTGATCCTCTCTTTTATGAACCTCTCTTTCTTGCCTCTGTGTGCCACACAGGATTGGTCCTGTGTGGTAAGTTGTCCAAAGTATGGAAGACAAAGTCATTATTTTTATTTCTAAGGATAACTCTTACTGGACTTCCAGGAAAGGAACATCCATGTTTCTAAAAGTCCATGGTCTATTCAATATTCTTCAGTAACATCATAATCCAAATGCATTTGTCCTTCTCTTGTCTTCTTTATTTAATACCCAGCTTTCACATTCATATGAATTGAGTTAGAATACCAAGGTTTGGGTCAAGTGCACCTTCATTCACAAAGTGACATCTTTGTAACAATGTAGAGAGCATTTAAACATTGGATTGAATAAATATGAATTGATTAGGTTGAACAATATCTGGCAAATGGATCACAGATTATGTGGTTTCATGCCCGAGACAAAAATAATTATGAATCAGAGCAAAGTGTATGCCATTATCTTAGAATTCCCCCAAATGCATGAGGTATATCACAATCACTCTGAATTTCTATTCAAGGGTATAAAGACTGGATTTACATTTACTTAATAGATACATCTGACTATTTAATAATGCATCCAAGTACACACAATGGTCTAATTTGAAATTCTTAGGCTATCTGACTAACCCAAAGAGCCATAAACATGTAATGAGTCACTTGTTCATCTTTTTTTTTTTAATTACTTTGGGCTGAGCCCCAGTGGCATAAGTGGTTGAGTGCTGAACTGCGGCCCGTGGGCTTGGAAGTTCAAATCCAGCGGCGGCTCTCAGGAGCAGCCCTGGGTAGCGCCCACAACCACCAGAGGGCATGGATGCCCAAAAACCACAAAAAAAGTATTTTGTTGGGGACTCTTACAACTCATCACAATCTATACATATACTCATTTTGTCAAACACATATTTACATATGTTATCAACTTTATAAATTATCAAGGAGGCATGGGGGAGGGCAGGAGGGGTGAAATGAGGAGATAATGCTAGGGGCTTAATTAGAAAGAAAATGATTTGAAAACAAAATTTGTTCATCTTTTAAACACCAGCTTCTGTGAGGGAGAAAAAGAAATCTTTCAGCTTCCATAAAAATGTATAGACTTGCAAACCTACAGAAGCATTTCTGAGGTATACTATTAGGTAAAAGTGATTGACATATTGACTGTAACAATGGGCTCAAGCGTCGGAACAATTGTGAGGATGGCTCAAGACTAGACTGTGTTTTCTTCTGTTGTGCATAAGGTTGCTATAGGTCCAAATCTGCTAGATGTCACAGAACAACAGCTTCTCTGCCAAACTAAGGTGAACAAATGAAGTCAACGTATAATTCATTAAGTACAGTTCCAGATTCTACAGGCAATTTTCAACAAATTATAATTATCTATATTCTTCGGATGATATTTATATCCAAAAGTTTCCTGATCATTGTTTGGGTGGTGGGTAGAGATGAATGTTCTTCTAATCTAATCTAGTTTCAACAACTTTTTCATTTGTTTCTTTTGTACTGATTTGTTTTACAAAAAAATACATGCTCTACTATAAACCTGTATCTTATAGAAACATAAATAATATTGGATTTTTCTTTCTTTTTTTTTAATCAGGGGAGAGTGTGAACAAATTCCCCCACTACCACAAATTATGCAGTCGATTTTTCCATATTTGGGGAAATCAAAGGGGTCAGCACATCCAGAGTGCAATGGATAAGCCTCACCCTCGAAAAACCACCTTCATGATTTTGGTATCTCCCCTGCCAGGTAAGTAGCTATTTCTTTTTTATTAATAAAATAATTTTTATTTGGTTGAGTGTTTCTGAAAAAATATAGAGGCTAATAAAATAAAAAATCACAGATCTTTAATTGATTTAGAAATGAAGAAGTAGGGGTTAAAATATCTGTTGTACATATGGTTTTTTATAAAGTACAGATAATTTTATATTTA